>PVJN01009680.1:0-30528 GCA_004026805.1 Lasiurus borealis | reverse complement strand
TTGCATTGTCTCTGGTCTGACCCAGTACATAATTATGCCCTAATTTTATTCAAATTAATCCTAAACTGGAGGCAGCTTAATGAAGCTTTGGCTATTCTTCCCCCCAAATTGCCTGACTTCTTTCTCTTAGGGGCTACCTTGACTAATATGCAAGTTCTAGATTAGACAGGTGGAAACCCATATCTCTGTGTATCACTATTTTGTAATCCAGAGTATTTAACTACTTTCTGTGCCTCCACTTACTAATCTGTTAGAGGGGAATAATATAGCAAATATCCTATACATTTAATGAGACTGAGATGAGGTGAAAGCATATTCAATAATGCCTTGAATTAGATAAGCACAAAATAGGTGATAGTTGATTTTATTTTTTCTTTGTATTAAATTTCCTTAAGATTGCTTATCTGAGCTTTAATGTGGACCCAACAGGCAACTTTCTCTAAGATCTTTTGATAAATATTCCGTGTTCTCTAGAATAGCACAGCAAGTGCTTCTGCTGCTGGCATCTCCATAGCCTGTCTCCTGCCTCCCAGTCTTCAGGTCTAGAAAATAGATCCCTAACACGGTAGCAGAGAGAATATATTTGATAGGACCATATATTAAAACAATGTCTGTTTTACATCGCAGCAGACATTGGCAGGTGACAAATTAATACACCACAGGAGGAATGATGAGAAGTGTAATTCTTGCTAAAGCTTTTACCTTGTTCCCTTTCTTTTCACTGATTAGCTAATTTTAAGTGAATTGCTATTAATAGCTAGTTAATCTATGTTTAATGAACATTTATTTTAATAAAAGTATTTATTAAAATCCTCTTAACCTGAATTAAGCAAAATAAAAGAAAAAATTAAAATAAATGTCTTATATAACTTAATAATAAAAGAAAGAAATGTCTTAGATTTTTAATACCATTAAAAAGTACACAAGAATAAATGCTTATTTAGTTCCATTTCTAAGATAGCAGTCCATGTAAATTAACTTACAATAAACAGTTTCAATTTTTATTATAAATACATTTTTGCCCAAACATTGGCCAAAAAAAGAACTACACGCTCTCCCATATTCAACAGAGCCCTAAGCATACTGTCAATGTTTCCTAAAGGATTATTTCAGAGAGGTTTAAACATACAAAGAGCCATATTCCTGCTGGTTTGTACTATAGGAAAGCAAGGCCTGCTGATTCCCTTAATCCTCATAGCACAGCACTCAGATTCAAGTGCAGACAACGTACTCCCTGCCCATCCCTCTGAGTCAAACAAGGTCTTCTTCTTGGTGACCCTTCCAATATACTAGGACTGTGAACCTGCTGCTCAGGTGTGCACCCAACATCTGTGCGTAGGACAGCTGCCAAGATGGAGCAATATGGCCTGCAGCCAGGAACTTGGTCACAGCCATCACACCACATGCTGGCCCTGTTCAATTTATGAACAAAATCAAAGCCCCGAAGACTTTAATAACAGGAATGAGGACTGTAGCTTGTCATATTACCAATGATCAGAAGCAAAATTAACCTTTCAGAGCCAGGAGCTTATAAAGCCAATTGGCTAAACTCCACAGAAAATTGATTCTAAGTGTGTTAATTGAGCCTAAGTTAATGTGAATGCAGCCATGATCCATGTGAATTTTAGATAATTGACTATATAATTAATCTCCAAAGCATAAAGAATATGCGACCTCCCTTCTCTGCTAAATGGTTATTGAAAACACAGAAGGGCTCGATAGTTACTGGCTTAGGGAAAATAAGAGGCAAAGGGTAACTAATCAACATCTGGATTACTAAAATCTGGAACTTTATATTAACGTCCTCAAAAAACCTTTGGTGTGGCCAAAACCAGTTTGGCTCAGTAGATAGAGCATTGGCCTTCGGACTGAAGTTCCCAGGTTTGATTCTGGTCAAGGGCAAATACCTTGGTTTCGGGCCATCCCCAATGATGGGGGAGTGCAGGAGGCAGCTGATAGATATTTCTCTCTCATTGATGTTTCTAACTCTCTATCCCTCTCCCTCTCTGTGAAAAATCAATAATATGTATGTATATATATATATATATATATATATATATATATATATATATATTTAAATTAAACAAAAACAAAAAAAAACCTTTGGTATGTATTGGCTTAAAACAGCATTTATAGCATAGCTATTTCTCAGAGATGTTTATTTCTGTCTTAATTATAAGATATATTTTATTTTAAAATTTTCAGAGATAAGCATATTTAAAAACGTATTTTTTACTTTGGGGTTTCCCTTTAAAACTGCATTTGAGCAGGCTGGTCTTTCTGTAGTTCCTCCCAACTTATCACTAAAGTACAGGCAAACCTCATTTTATTGCACTCTACTTTATTTTGCTTTGCAGGTATTATGCTGTTTTACAAATTGAAGGTGATATTCTCCATGAGCAAAAAATAAAATCACAACTTTCTTTATTGCGATACTAACTTTATTGCAGTGATATAGAACTGAACCCCCAATATCTCCAAAGTGTGCCTTTATTTCAGGTGACTTGGAAATAGTAAAATATACACATTTTCACAAAACAAACAAAACAAAACAAGAGAAAAAGAAACATGGACACCCCAGTAATTAACCTATTGCCAGGGCAAAATCTCAGCAAAATTTCAATTAAACATGAGGGGAATGGGTTGGATTGAGCAAAAGTATCAATAGCTCATTAATTCATGCCTTGACATTGAAAACAGGGAAAACCTGTTGGTTTTAAAAGTCAGAAGCTATTTTATTCCTTTCCTACTGACTGATTCTAGCCCAGATGTCCAAGGAAAAAGATAACCAGAAATCAGGACACCCAGATATTTACCACAGAGGAACTGTACATTGAGACTGTCTGCTGCCCACTTCTGTCTCTCACCACATGAGAAACAGAACCTGCTGAGAGGTGAAGTGACCAAGGTGAAGTGCTTCAGAAAATGATGGCATTAGTAAGGGGCCTGGAACCACAGAGGCTGAGGAAACTATCAAAGAAGTAAGCATCAGAAGTCAGAGGAAATATTACTCATGAAGCAAAATGATTTTTTAAGAGAATTTTCATGTATTAAGGTTGAACAGGGGTGGCAGAAAGGACACACAAAGAAATATGGGCTTTGAGAAAAAAATATGGGAGGACAAAAGGAAGTACAACTTCTAAAAGTATTGATTGAGATTATATAGCTTTGAACAACATAATAACATAGACATTAGAAAAAATATTGTTAAACTAGAGGCCCAGTGCACAAATTTGTGCATGGGTAGGGTCTGGCCGGCCTATCCCAATCAAGCCGGGCAGGGAGAGGGGCCCCAGGTGGTTGGTGGGCTAGCCCCACCCCCTGGTCGAACTCTGGTCAAACTCTCAGTCAAGGGGACAATTTGCATATTACCCTTATATTATATAGAATGTTTGCATTTTTGATAGAATGCATGATAGCAGATTTCTCTGAAATAATAATAAAATTGATTAATAAAGAAGGATTCCCACCTCTCCAATGAACAAATAGCACATGGTAATGAAAAGTGGGATCTTAAAACAATATTTATGAAGACACACAAAAATGGAAAGATAGTAACATTAAAATCCATATATGTGCCAGTAGGAAAGAGTGGGTCCTAGGGTAAATCCAATCAGTGTTGTGGAGGATGAGTTTGAGATGTTCTACCATAATTCAGAGGAAAAGAACCAAGAGTAAAATGAGAGCAAAAAGAGCTACAGAAGACGAAGGACAGAAATTGATTATAAAATAGCAGATTTGCCTGAGAAAAAGTCAGAAAAAAATTAAGACTATAAATAAAGTATCTTTTCAAAAATTTAAATGGCTAATATTCTTCAGGGAGATTATTATGCTAAGTGAAATAAGCAGTCAGAGAAAAACAAATATTACATGATGTCACTCATAAGTGAAATCTAATAAATAAAATAAACTGTTGAACAAAATAGATCCAGAAACATAGAAGCATGGAACAGACTGACACATTTCAGAGGTAAGGCAAGGTACAGAAGTGGGGTAGGGATTAACTGGGGAATTTCTATGCACATATACATAGCCCATAGACACAGACAATAGTGTGATGAAAACCTGGGAGGGCTCGGTGTAGTGTGGAGGGGGGTCAGTACGGGAAAAAAAAACAAAACAAAACAAAGGAGACATCTGTAATACTTTTAACAATAAATATAAACAAATAAAAATTTAACAGATAAACATAGCACATTAAAACAAATCCCTAAGCTTTCAGATGAAAGCAACTCATCATTTCCCGAAGGCATCTTTTCTATAAAATCAATGTAGAACTCGCAGGAGCTTTTAATTAAAGTCAGAAAATTTAATTTAAATAATGAGCATGCTATATTTCAATGCCTGAAAAGGCCCACACATCATAGTGTGACCTTCTCTTCCACTTCATTCCATTTCCTGAAGGGAAGAACTGAAATGCCAGCCTGATGAATACCTAGAAGTAAAGCTGAGGAGGCATGGACTGACATGTCTGATCCTGGGGATGCTGCTCACTCAGTCATCCTTACTTATGTCTCACTCCGTAGTTGAGAGAAATGAATGTGCATGGTCCATTACAGGTGGAAATTCTAAGCCTCTGAGATACAGAAGCCAGGGCCACTGGATGCCACTTGAAGTAACACAGAAGCAGATTAATTTACACAACGGTTTTCTACTCCCATCAGGGGACCACATATTACATGAGCTCAGTGCTATAAAATTGAATATCCTGAAGCCTTTTGTCAAATGGTTTTGTGACAGACAATACAGTAAGTGAACAGAGAACACTTTCCTGACAAGAGCACCAGATGGCTCTCTGAAGTCACTTGCTTATACCCGGCACCCCATTTCTACTCCTCTTCATATTCTCCTTTTTAAAACTATTATTTATTAAATTGATTGGGGTGACACTGGTCAACACTAACATATAGTTTCATGTGTGTATTTCTATATTACAAGATCTGTATATTCTCTTATCACTAGGTCCTCTCTAAAGGCCTTTCTTTATTCTAAAATCAAAAGTTTAGATTTTTGTCATCATAAAGCTATTACTCCCACAACTTATTTATTCCCATCTCAGTTATCAGTTCTACTAATAATGTTAACCCTCTGAAAGGTCTCTCACAGGCCCAATATAAATTAGCTAATATTGCAGCTAATTCTGAGCAATATGCTGGCAGCATAGAATAGAAGGATGGTCCCAAGAATGCATTTTAAGCCAAATTCTCCTTGACCACAATCTCAACCACTCCTTGTAATTTATATATTTTATCCTAACCCATGGGCACATTAGCAGAGGTTGTGAAGAATTTTTAAATAAATTAAAATATATTTAAGTATTTTTAAAATAAAACAATAAACATAACAACAACAAAAGGAGAATACAAGAAAAAAAGTTAGGATCATCTAGAAACCACTTTTAAGATAAACGCAATGAGTACAGAGAACGTTATTATCAGAAAATAATAAAAATTATATTTCAAAAAATTCAATTTTTTCATTTTTAGTAATAGTTGAATTAAGATTATATTTATGCTAAAACACATAAATATATTATTTCATACTTATTTATAACCTATTTATGTTATCTCTACACAAAATAAAATGCCTCAAAATATTATATTGGACTATGTTAAACATTTTACATTCAGAATTTGTTTAAAATGCATCCTATATTAACTGGGAAAAGGTGACTGTTTATCCCCAGTGTGTTCATTTAGATTTCTACCTCACCTAAGCATTTTGTATTTGTTAGCAGATTTAAGAAGTTCCTGGAGCTCCTTTCTTAGTGTCTCCTATTGTGTAAAGTTTGGTGGGCAATGAGGAAATACATAGTTCGGGGGTTTGTTTGTTTCCAAACAGATAGAGATGAGTTTGTTTGCTTTTCAATACCTGCCAAATTGTAGGAATTTAGCTCCTCCGAAGTCAGTTATTTCTCACTCCCTTATGTGCCATATCACCGCGTCAACTTTCATCTCTAAAAGTAACCCAAATGCCATATCTCTTCTTTGCTTCTCATCCCATCTTTACTTATTCTTTCATCATGAAAACATTAATGAAGTGTCTGATAGATTCTCCCTCCCTGCAACTGGTGGGCAGAGTTATGACATAACCGACATCTGCTGCAGGGACATCCTGGAGACACTCAACCACCAATCAGCGTGTGCCAAGTGCCCAGGGACCCTGGTCACTGCCACACACATTACCGTCTCCCAGTCTGGAGGCGGTCCGGCGGGTCTCTCCTTCTTCCCCTCCTCCTCTAATCCTGGTTTTTCTACCTCCTCTGTAATAAACCTCTCTCATTAGTATGGAACAAACCCCTTTGAGTTAGAGACATGCCTTGGTCTCTAACTCCCCTTTTCTGTGCCTCGAACCTTACAATGTCCGTTATATGGGAGAAACAAATAAATGAAGTATGAGGAATGATGGAGTATTAGAAGAGCCTAAGCATGAGGTAATGGGACAGCATATGGCACATCCCCTTCCCTGGCAGAAAGAGCCCAGAAGACTTTGGAGGAGATTAGATCTATGGAAAAAATTAGGTGATACCTCGGGAGTCAGATGATTAGAAGCAGTAGGGAGAAGAGAATTCCCATTTGGGAAAACAGAAAGGATAGCAGGATAACCATTTCAGGGGGGTACATGGAAAAGTAATAGTTTGATGCTTCTGGAATATATGGTCCAGACATGGGATAAACTCAGATAGAGCCAATACCTGCTTTTATTTTCTTCAGAGCACTTGTCACTACCAGAATACATTACATATTTATCTCTTTATGGTCCCTCACTCTCTTTAGAATGTTACCTACACATAGACAGGGGTTTCCTCCCTTGTTCACTATCCCAGAGCTTTGCACACAGTGGACGCCCAAACGTTGGTGGAAGAATGAGTGAATGAATATACTGTGTGCTAACGCCTTACCATTTGAAGCCTCCCACACTCAGATTTCAATTTACTCTTCCAGTTTTAGTGCAACCTAAATTACAGCCAAGTTCTTCACCACTTATTTTTCCTGAAATTGTGGTTTCATCTCTACGGCATCACTATTTTATCGCCTTCATATAGAATATCTTTTGCTTAGACTCTATTTAAAATGCTAATTATCTGCAACATTATAAAATTTCAGGACAATTAATCACCTGCTTAGCATAGCTTTTAGGAACTTAAATTTTAGGTTTGTACTGCCAATTCCACCTTCTCTATTTCACTGTGTGTCCTTGGGCAAGTTACATAATCCCTCTGTACACGTTTCCTATTATGAGAAAGGCTATAACTGGCTAAACTCACTACAACTCATTGTGAAGCATTAGTTGAAAAAGATCCTGTGAAACTATTAGTAGTACCTGATACATAATAAGTTTGGGCTTTCCTTGAATTAAACGCTATAAGTATGCTTGTCCATGACCCTTTTCATTGTATCCAATTCGAAGATAGTTATTAAGACTTTAAAAAATTTATGTCTCCATTGTCTAACATAATGTTCTGAATATAGTTGGGATATTAACAAATGATTGTCAATTGTGCTGATTTTAGGAATAGGACTTTCTTTCCAGCAATAATTCCATTCGGTATATATGCAATAGTTTTAGAGATTTCAAATACACAAGTAACTATTTCAAATAAAAAATATTAAATCTTAAGAAAGCACTAAATATATGAGGTGTTCTTTCTCTTGATTATTGAACTTTTTCACTTGCATATGGCACATTTTATTTCTTGGAACCTGAAAAGTTATTTCCACTTAATTATAAATAAAAGTATCTCAACATTATTTTTCTTTCAAAGTAATGCTCCATTGGTAACATTTTCAATTCTCAATGACATAACTTGTAAATAATGTTACTTTGGTTTTAGAAATTCTGCTAACATCACAGCAGAGATGACAAAGGTAGAGTGGCTGTGAATTTATTCAGTGTTGTCTAAACTGGTTATGAAAATAATCGTACACTCTTAGATGAGAAAGGATTTCATCTATTCTGCTAGCTTTTGTAAATAGTTCATATTTCACATATTACAAAATAAAAAAAGTTTATAGATATTTTATAGATTTTGATAATGACAGAACTGAAGCTACAAAACACTGAATCCATTCATTCATGCTTTCATTTTTACATTTATCCATCAAATATTACTTGAATTTCTTTAAGTATTGCTGGCAAAAGCAGAAAAAGAGTAATCCTCTCTAATAAAGAGGGAATGTGCAAATTGACCATCATGCCATAACAAATGGCTGTGTCCACAACAGAGGTAAGGATTTCATAGTACAAGGTGGCTGCACCCACAGCAGAGGCTGAGTTCCTATAACGAGCTTTAACGAGCAATCATCAGGGACTTGAGGTGCATGGCGCTAGGCTGGAGTAGAGGACTTAAGGCTGTGCCCCCCACTTGGTGACAAGAGACCTCAGGCCACACCCTCCACCCTGGCACCAGGCCAGGGGACCTCAGGCTGTGCTCCATACCCTGGCACTAGGCTGTGGGATCTGAGGCTGTGCCCCCCACCTGGTGGGGCTTGACAGGGTTGGGCTTGGCCAGGTCTGGATCTAGCCCAATGGAGGTAGGGCTGGCTCAGTCTGGGTCTCGTGTGATTTTGTAGAGCATGTGGGTGGACAGGGACTTTACTCTGGTTCCTGTAGTGGGCCCCAGACTCTGACAGGAAGAAGATTTTCATATACATTTTACTCATTTTCTTTCATCTCTGACACTTCTATTATAGAGAAAGGGCAAATATCAATATTAAAATATTTCCTCTAATTAATTCCTTTTTAATGTGCACAAATTTCAAGTACTGGTCACTAGTGTGTGTGTGTGTGTGTGTGTATCCTATTTAATAAAAGAGTAATATGCAAATTGACCGGACTCCCACTACACCCACAAGCCACACCCACCAGCAGATCAAAGAGAATATGCAAGTTAACCCAACCAAGATTGCTACAGCCACAAAGAGAGCAAAAGAGAGGCTTGGGTTGCTCCTAGCGATAGAGGAAGCCAAGCTTTCTGCAAACTCTGGTGGGCCCAGGCCTCTGCTTAAGGCAACAAAGTTTCAATGGCTGTGCAAGCAGAAGGCTTGGCTCCACTCCAGGCTACAAAGTTTCAATTGTAGGAGATAAATAAATCCCAGATACCAGGGCCTCCACATGGGTTGCCAGGGGGCATGGTCAGCCTGCAAATCACAACAGACCCCTCTCCCAGGCCACCCCATGCCCCAAAGAAACTCCCACCCTAATCCAGGACACCCTTCAGAGCAAATTAGCTGGCCCCCACCCATGTACCAGGCCTCTATCCTATCTAATAAAAGAGTAATATGCAGATTAACTATCACTCCAACACAGAAGATGACTTCCCCCATGTGGTCAAAAGATCCTGCCCTATGTGGACATAAGATGGCCACCACAAGATGGCCAGTAGTGAAGGGCAGATGACAGGGACCAGTTGTGAGTGATCAGGCTAGCAGGGGAGGGCTGTTGGGAGGGACTAGGCCTGCAAGGGAAGGCAGTTGGGGAGATCAAGCTTGCAGGGGAGGGAAGTTAGGGGTGACCAGACTGGCAGAGGAGGGAAGTTAAGGGTGACTGGGCTTTCAGAAGGTCTGTTGGGGGGGACCCAGCCTGCAGGGGAGGGCAGTTAGGGGTGATCAGGACTCCTGGAGAGGGTAGTTAGAGGTAACCAGGCCCACAGGGGAGGGCAGTTAGGGGCAAACAGGCTGGAAGGGGAGCAGTTACACATTAATTAGGCTTGCAGTGGAGTGGTAATGGGATGATCAGGCTGGCAGGTAGAAGCAGTTAGGGGCTATCAGGAAGGCAGGAAGATGAGTAGTTAGGAGCCAGCAGTCCTGGATTGTGAGAGGCCTGATCCCGGCATTCAGGCATCCCCAAGGGGTCTCAAACTAGAGAGAGTGCAGGCTGGGCTGAGGGACACCCCCATACATGAATTTCTTGCACTGGGCCACTAGTATATAATGAAGGACCTCTAAAGAGGGAGAGGAGGAGGGTGAGAGGGAGGATGAGGGAGAGTGGGGGGAGGAGGAGGGAGAGGGAGAGGGAAATAAGGAAAGGGAAGGAAGGGAAATGGAAAGAAAAGGAAAGGAAAGGAAAGGAAAGGAAAGGAAAGGAAAGGAAAGGAAAGGAAAGGAAAGGAAAGGAAAGGAAAGGAAAGGAAAGGAAAGGAAAGGAAAGGAAAGGAAAGGGAAGGGAAGGGAAGGGAAGGGAAGGGAAGGGAAGGGAAGGGAAGGAGAATGGAAGGGAAGGGAAAGGGAAGAGAAGAAAAGGGAAGGGAAGGAAAGAAAGAGAAAGAAGCAACGAAAAATAGCAAGGCTGGAATTGCTTTCTCTAAAGTTAACTCAGAGCTATCAAATAGGAATTACAGGTGGTAGATCAGGTTAACTGAGAATCTTGTTTAAATTATATTATATTTTGATCAGTCTCAAGTATTGATATGGGCAAAGAATGAGAATTTAAGCTTACTCTGGAAAAGATCTAGAGTTTTTGACTATCGTCTTATCATTAGCAACTATTTTAAAATATTAGTCATTTGTTTTTTAAAACTGGCCTTAGTTTATCTATTTCTAATCAAAGTTTTACTTTGAACCTTTAATTTCTAAAATAAAAATAACAAAGTATTTCTTAAAACCTTATTTCTTCAAACTTATTTCAGTCTATAATGACTCTACTTTTTCTTACAGTTGTCAGAAACAACTTAGACTTTGCAATTTTTATAGAGCTTTTCATCCAAATATTTACTACAAAAAAATGTTTTGTATGTAGTTCATGACTATTAAATTTTTATTTTTAAATTAATATACAGTAAAAATAAAACTAAGCTTTCTTTAAGGTTTGCAGTTCTCTGATTTCTCTCCTATGCATATATTAATGTAACCAGCCACAGAGAAAAAGACATTACCACATACACCTAATCTCTCTCATTTTATCCCTTCATAGTCCCACCATTTGCCACTCCTCCACCCTGGTAACCACTGATCTGTTTTCCATGAAAAAAGTTTTATACTTTTAGGGAATATAATATTCATGGAAAAATGTAGTTTGTAACTTTTTAATGATGGCTTCATTCACTCATCATGAGGACTTTGACATCCATCCAAGATGTGTATATAATAAATATGTTTCTTTAAAATGCTTCGTAGTTTTCTATACTATGGATGTACCATAGTTTGCTTATCCACTCCAACACTTAATGATATTTGGGTTTTTTACAGGTTGGAAATTATGAATAAAGCTGCTATAAACATTCTTGTATAAATTTTTGTATGAACAAACACTTCTGTTTTTCTGGAGTTCATACCAAAATGTGTAATTGTTGAGTCATATGGAAAGTGAATGTTAAGCTTAATGAAAACTACCAAACTGTCTTCCAGAATGGCTGTGCCATTTTGCATCCCTCAAGCGATGTATGAAAATTCTTGTTGTTTTATATCTTCACCAGCACTTGGTATTATTAGAATTTTTAAGGATTTTATTTAAACTAATAGGTCTGTAGCAATATTTAATTGTTTTAATTTATATTTTTATAATGGTTTTGATTTTGAACATTTTTATATGCTTATTTGACTTAAATAGTCTTTTTTGGTGAAATATTTGTGGATGTCTTGCTCTTTTTAAATCTTATTTTTACTACTGCATTTTGAGATTTCTTTATATATTCTGGATATAAGTACTTTATTAGATATATGGTTTGAAAATATGTTTGCATTTCCTATGACCTACCTTTTTACTTTTATAATACTGTTTCTGACAGAGTGAAAGTTTTTAATTTTGATGAAGTATTATTTATTTATTTTATGGACTTACTTTATTTTTTTTTCTTATAGACTCACTTTAGAAGTACAACCCTAGGTCATGAAAATTTCCTTTTATGTTTTTTTCTAAGAGTAGTATAATTTTGTGTCTTAGATGTAGATCAATAATCAACTTTGATGTATTTTTTATGGAAGGTGTGAAGTTTGCTGGTGTTGACTTTTCTTTGAATTTATATTCCCAAGTGTTCCAAAACCTTTTGTTGAAACCTATGCTTTCTCCATGGAATTGCTTTGACATCTTTGTCAAAAAGTTGGCCATAGTTGTGTAGATTTCCTTCTGGACAACGTGTTTCCCATTTTTCTATTTGCCCATTCCCTTGCCAATACTGTACTATCTTGATTACTATAGGTTTATAATAATTATTTAAATCAGAAAGTGAAAGGCTATTGATTTATTTTTCAAAAATGTTTTGGTTATTCAAAAACTGTTGTTTCTTCCTATATACATTTTAGAATCAACTTGTCTATATGAACAAAAAATACTGTTGAGAACTGTATCCCGGCCTTATTCATGAATCTGTAGTTCAGAGTATGTTTTTTTGTACCAGTTCAAGCCCTAGTCTTCCATTTCCTCTAAATTTGTTCATCCCTAATATTCTTCATACTCTTAAAGGTTATATAAACATCTGTCTATGAAAGAAGCACTAAAAACAACTCTTTGTTGCTTCTTTCTATGGCACAAAATATTCTCCTTCAAATTTGTACCCATAGGCCTGTTGTTTCATGTTTATGTGTTTTAAATTAACATTTCCCCCTAAATCTAGGCTCTCATGTCTGAACAATAATTAATGTGTTTCCAGAATGGACATCATTCAGAATCAAATTAATTTTTTTTTTTTTCTGGAGAAAGACATACTCAATTCAAGTCATTCAGAATCCCTGTCCCCACTCCTGGCCATGCCCCACCTTGATAGTCTGTTTAATCTGAATTCACAATCTTTAAAAGATTTACTGTTTTGACATTTCTTTTTTTGACTATTACTATGCAGATTATAACTGTTATTGTCGATATATTTGCCTGAAGTATTTGATTAAAAATTGTATTTTTCTCTGAAACACATACACACACACACACACACACACACACACACACACAGCATTTCTAGTGTCCTTAATGATATAGATAGTATAATGTTATTTTCAATGTGCTGAGAGGAACTACATTCTAGACTTAAGAAATTAGAACAAGTATGAGGGAAGAGACTTCTTCACACAATCACAAATGGATTTTACTACCAAAAAAATGAGACTAGAACACTTAAAGAAGGAAACTACTCCACATGGAAAATATGAGATACAAGAAGAAATGTTGAAGGTAGAATTGTGAGTGTTTAACTAAATTAAGTCATCTTCTTTATAATACAAAAATAATATTTCATTTGTAGGGTTAAAACAATAATATGAAGTTCTAGAAGGGTAAAAACAGTAATATATAATCAGGGTTTCTGATGTCAATTAGGATATTTAAGCTCATTGTTTGATTTTAGAGGATGGTAAATCTGGATTTTAAATTTCAAGACCAATAAGTCAGACATAAAAAAGGAATTGAATGTTTAATTCTCATACCACTAGAATTAAGTTAAGAATGAGAGAACAATCAAAACTTCTGTTTTGGTGAGAAAGTAAAAAGAGGAAGCACAGACCTTTAGTTACTGGGAAGAGAGAGGAAAAAAGAGAAAAACAAAGATTGAATCTGAAATACCAGAGTGTCCTCAAACCATCTTTGTTAATGGGTTCAGAATTTAGTTATTTCTAGTTTATCCATAGCTCTTTTTCTTCTTTTTTTAATGACACACTATAGACATAGACTCACTTGCTATAGTGAAAATAGTTAAAATAATTAAATATAATATGTATTTGTTAGAGACAAAGATAACTATAAATGTGTTTTAAAAAGTAGTATTACATAGATATTTTAATTATTTCATATATATGGTCTCTATATATTTTTGAAAAGAAAAAATTTGAACCTGAAAAGAAGAGAAATTTGCACATAAGTTAATAAACAATTCGTACATAAATCCTGGGAAGCAAAAAACAAAACAAACACAAAAACATATTTTATCATTTCCTTTAAAGACCAAGAAGAATAGAGTTGAAGATCCCAAAAAGTGACAAATGGTAGAGTCAAAATAAATTATTATCAGAATTAAAGTCCATTGTTCTGCATTATTAATTTTCATACCTAAAAATGTCATATTCTGCATTATTAATTTTCATACCTAAAATACATATGTATTATATCTTTGTATCCTCTAAACATACAAGAGGAAAAAAAGATATTTATCAAAATTATAGTATATACAGAAAATGTCCTAAGCCCATATCACTCATTTTATTTAGTTTCCACAGAAATTATTTGAATTGTTATCCCCACTTGCAAATGAAGATACTAAAATTTAGACTAGAAATAACTCATCAAATTGGTAAAACCAGGATTCACAAATAGGTCTTCCTGAATCCAAAGCCTTTGCCTTAATGAACTAAAACTCACCATATCAGTAGGAGCAGTTGAACATGCACACAATTGATCAATACTAAAGTAAATAATAAATGACAAATTCCTATATTTCATCAAATCTTATTAATGGTATTTTTATTTTTAAATATATTTTTACTAATTTCAGAGAGGAGGGGAAAGGGATAGAGATATATAAGCATTAATGATCATAAAGAATCATTGATCGCCTGCCTCCTGCACACCCCACACTGGGGATCAAGCCCATAACCCAGGCATATGCTCTGACTGGAAACCAAACTATAACCTCCTGGTTCATAGGTTGATGCTCAACCATTGAACCATACCAGCCAGTCTAATGGTGTTTTTAATGAAGAAAATAATGTTTTCTTAAACAATTTCCCCTTATGCATTAAAACTGTATCCACACTAATGAAAATGTACCTTCTTATTTCCCCACGTATGACCGGGCTGATCAACATATAGACATATAACTACAAAGGTAAATAATATTTTAATATTTGTCAATCATTATTGCTAAGAACAAGTTCTAATTTTTAATTAATGTGTACACTTCTGTATATGTGTTTCAAACATGTATCATGGATGAGAATGTTAAGAACATAATTTCTGCATAAATTCTATTAAAGGAACACTGAATTTGCTGCATCTGTGTTAAGAAGAAAAAACAGCTTCTCAGTCAGAGCGCTGGAAAAGGGCTATTCAATGAGGATTCAAAAGGCAACCCACGGATTTATTGTCATTTATTTGTGGGAGAACAGTCACTTATTTGACATGCTGAAGTGAGCCTCAGGGTGAAGCAGCTTTATTCAACAACTATCAGGCAGGAAAAATTATTCCCTATTCTCTTGATAGGGAGTCAAGGAGGACTCTGAGATAGCGGCTTATGGATGCAAGTAATGGGCTAGACAACACTGTGGGGGTTACTAAGTGCTGTGTTTTTTTTGTTGTTGTTGTTTTGTTTTGTTTTGTTTTGTTTAAAATACATTTCTTTTACTTTTAAAATACAAAAAAAAATGTGTATCAAAATTCAACAAATTAATGATACTCACTTTGATTCAACTAGGTTTCAAAATGAAGGAGAATAATTTTACTCAGAATTGTATTTATTGATGCTTGCATGAGTTTTACTTTGTGGCCCATTATTATTATCCCTTAGATTAAATATTTTGCCGGACATTTTTAAGGTTTAAAGAATTAGTTTCTTAAAAAAAAATTAGCGTGCCACTGTATTCAAAAAGAAAGGAAGGAAGGAGGCTGAGAGGCAGAAGCAGGTGCAGAGAGATCAATGGGAGGAAAAGGAGACATGTACAACTTTCAATACTAAGGAACATAAAAAAACACACATAGCAATATATGCAATTCATTTAAAATAGGACTGAGAAAAACTTACAGTCTTCCGTATTTTTATCAATAAAATTGAAAGAATTGAAAAAAAGAAAGGAGGGAAAGAGGAAAGAAAGGCAACTTTGACATTATTGGCAAGCTATGGGGAAATTTTTAAATACAACTTTTGTGCAAAATACTAAGTTTATTCTGAGTTTATAATGGTGCTTTTGCATATCAAGAAAATAAAATGCAAAAGCTCCATTATAAACACAGAATAAACTTAAATTCTTGCATATCAAGAAAAATAAAAGTGTTTTTTTTTAGGTTTAGTCACAGTACACACACACACACAAAAAAAAAAAAAAAAAAAAAAAAAAAAAAAAAAAAAAAAAACATCGAAAAAACAGGGGTCTGCCTCTTCAGGACAAACTTGATGTAGATTGAACTGAAATTATTTTAAAAACCTGTGAGGTTGAAGGCATAATTATGAAATTATGAAGGCTAAGAATATATTATACAAGTTCATTGAAAAAGAACCTCATCTGAACCAACAGAGAAGAAAAATTAGGGAAAATAAAATACTACGTAATACAGTATAATAATTTTATGAAGTCTAGTTTTCCAGTTGGAATTTTCATAGTCAGAATTTATCCTGTATTAATGAGATTTAGGAGACACCTTAAATGAAAGTAATATGTAGTAGCCTAAAAAAATGGAAAGTTTAAGAATGAACTGCCTAATATTTAGAGTAACATTCAGGAAGACAACAGAACATTCTACAATTTATATCTCGATGTTGGTTAGAGGAAAAATACTGGCCAAATACCAATTGGCTAAGTACACTCATTATTCTCTCTCATTATCATGTTATCATGGAATTCTATTTATCCACTAAAAATAATTGTGAAGATGTTGCCCTTGTATGTTGAGAAAACCTTTCTTTTCACATGTAGAAATATTTATCAAATATTGATCAAATTGGCAAGCTATGGGAAAATTTTTAAATACAATTTTCTTTTGCATAAAAAAGAAATCATTGATCTTAATATGCATATTGAACATTAATATATGTATTCATTATAGATTTTTAAAAATATACTAGTTTTAGAGATAGTTGACTTTCAGTTTGTAAAATAATTCAGACTTTTTCCCTTTCATGATCAGGCCATATTTTTGTGGGTTTTGAAAAATGAAAAGCCTCATCTCTTTTCTGTATAACTTGTGATTGTTTTAGAAACAATATTTTGTTTGTTAATCGCTGTATTTTTTGCCAAGCCTCTAAATGCTGTTGCCGCATTAGTGCATTTATCGACATCAGCATGTACAGTTTTCCAGAGGGCAGTATCACAGATACAATTAATTTTTGAGGACTTCGCTTTCAAAGGACCAATCATCATGAATCAAGTGAAATGGAATGCCTGCAGGAGCCCACCACCTCTGACACAGTACTACTGTGAATTCTGAGCATGTGTATTGTAAACACTATACTTAATATCATTATATTTCCTATCTGGATTTGAATGAGTTCCACCCTGCAGGACTACTAGCAAATAGTAAAAAATGATACCACTTCACAAGCCAGGGACTAACTAACCTACTTAAAAATGTCTCCCCTTTGGACATATAATAAAGGCCAGCAGTTAAACAGCTCATGTATCAGCATGCATTATAAGGAAAGGATTTTTGCAAGAATATGCCCTTGTATCAAATATTACTTTTCCCATCATTGCCTGGAAGGTATGTAATTTAGTTAACTTATGCTTCGGTGGCATTTTAGAAATGAAGTGGTTCTGAAGTGAGCATTGCATAGAATCTACTTGTCTTTCCATCATGCAAGAGTAATGCATAAATCTAAGTATTATTTTTTAGGGGGGGCATGTGATTCCTTGTTTATATCTTTTGATAATGGAATCAAATCTATTGGAGTGTTTATTAAACTGACATAATTATTTGTGTCTTTGTTCATTTTGACCAAGTAGAGTCTAGAAAAAGTAAAATAGATATATACTCGGGAAATCTGTTTGGGTATACCATGCTCAATAACAGTGTGCTTCAATATAAATTAGTTTGAAAATTTGGGGGCTGTTTAATAAGTTTCCTGTCTTTAAAAAATATAGTCATAGTGTCATTAGGGAAATGACTGGGGTTTTCATGTGAAGGGAAAAGGCATCAATGGAATCACGACCGCAACCGGTCACCAGGAGGTGCATGGAGCCCCTCTCAGCTCCGTGTTCTGCAGGGTGCCTCCTCACACAGCGGGAGGTGGGGCATGAAAACCCCAGTCATTAATATGAAATTAATGAGTTCATATTATTGATTTAACTCATTTGAACTTATTCATATGCATATACTAGTATATATATATATATATAGCAATATATCAGTGTTTGTATATGCATTTAAAATTTTATTTAAATATAAAAATAGCATAGTGCCAATATTAAAAGTGTATAGTTTGATGAATTTCCACAAACAGCAAACCATGACCCATGTTAAGAAATAGAAATCTACCCATTCTCATGACTCCCCATGTTCTTTTCCAGTCACTAATCTTTGTGACTGAAAAGGCATCACTGTCTTGACCACCAATAGTATAGTACTTTTCTGCTTTTGTATTAAGTCTATGTTTGAAATCATGCTTTTCTTCACAGGAAAGCAGCGTAGTATGGACAAAAGCTTTTTCACAAATCTATTCAAGCCACTTGGCCTGAGATACTGTTATAATTAAGTGAGATTATTGTAAGAATTGATTTAGTTAATTTATGTTACAACACAACAAAATTGCATAAACTATCAAATGTATAATTTTATTATGATTCACTTTCCCTTTAATACTCTCTCCAGTTAAGCTAAATTACTACTGCATTCTACAATTTTGCTTATGGCAAATCCTATCTAATAAGAGAGTAATATGCAAATTTACTATATCTCCACTACATCTAAAAGCCACGCCCATCAGCCAACCAGAAACGAGTATGCAAATTAACCCAATCAAGATGGCTGTGATCATGGAGAGAGCAGGAGGTGGTTTTCCCAGCAATGAAGGAAGCTAAGCTTTCTGCCTGCCTCTGCTCCAGGCTATAAAGTTTCAATTGTAGAAGATAAATGAATCCCAAATACCAGGATGTCTGCTTGGGTCATCAGGGGACGTGGCAAGCCTGCAAACCACCATAGGCCCTCCCTCAGGCCACCCATACCCCAAGGGAACCTCCACCCTGATCTGGGACACCCTTCAGGGTAAACCAGCCAGCCCCCACCTGTGCACCAGGTCTCTATCCTATCTAATAAAAGAATAATATGCAAATTGACTGTCATTTCAATACAATATGGCTGCATCATGTGGTCAAAGATAGCTGCTCCCATGTGGATATAAGATGGCCACCACAAGATGGCCAGCATGGGAGGGCAGATGGGAGGAACTGGTTCTGCAAGGGAGGACAGTTGAGGGTGATCAGGCCAGCAGGATAGGGCAGTTTTGAGGAACCAGGACTGCAAAGGAGTGCAGTTGGGGGCAATTAAGCCTGCATGGGAGGGCACTTAGGAGTGACCAGGCTGTCAGAGAAGGAAAAGTTGGGGCGACTGGGCCTTCAGGGAAGGGTAGTTAGAGGGGACCAAGGACTGCAGGGGAGGGCAGTTAGGGGTGACCAGGCCTGAAGGGGAGGGCAGTTAGGGTCAAAGAAGCTGGCAGGGGAGCAGTTAGGCATCAATCAGACTGGCAGGGGAGTGGTTAGGGGGTTATCAGGCTGGCAGGCAGAAGCAGTTAGGGGCAATCAGGACAGCAGGCAGGTGAGCAGTTGGGAACCGGTAGTCCTGGATTGTGAGAGGGATGTCCAACTGCCTGTTTAGGTCCAATCTTACCTAAACAGACAGTTGGACATCCCTCAAGGATCCCAGATTGAGGAAAGTACAGGCTGGGCAGAGGGAATGCACCCCCCTGCATGAATTTCATGCCCAGGGCTTCTAATATATAATAAAATATAACAATATACATGCAAGAACATGTACTTTCTGATGTGAAGATCTTCCTCTTATTCAGCTCTGTATTTCCAGTGGTAAGAAATAAGAATATACAATAAAATCTAAGGCACTAAAAACAAAACAAAACCCCTGAGTGAATGAGAGAGTGATACCAGAAGAACATTGATGAGACTCTTATGTGTACCTCATCATAAGATGAAAATAAGCAATAGCTTTTCACACTCACTGGACACTTAGACTGTGCCTTAACTTCCTCTAAGTAATTTGCTTATAATTAACTTACTGAATAATCAGATTAAATCCACATAGTGGGCTGTTATTACCATCCACATTTTATAGATGTGTACATCTGTACAACTGGGTCACAGAGTTGTGAGAGCACATAACTAGTAACTAGTGGATCCAGAGTTCAATCCTGACATCCTGGTTTCCAAGCCTAAACACAGTCAGTGTTCTTTACAAACATGGGGGTATTAATACACTGGAAAAATAGGAGTAAAAGATTGGTATTCTTGACATGATCCTATCTATACTAGAACCTATATAATAGTATAAAGAGTTAGTATGCAAATTAGGCCAGGACACCATAACAGGTCATGACCTGATAGGAGGAAGTTGCACATTCAGGTGAGACCCAGAGTCAAGATCTCCATCAGAGATGCGGGGAGGAGAGGCCTGCCTGAGCCAGCTTGAGCAGCCCCAGAGTGAACACAGACAGGGTGGTTGGGGGACACTCCAAGTCAGGCCTGCATCCAGGCCACCCATGGCACCACAGAAGCAGGGTCTCAGATAAGGGGATGCAGCGTTCCACTGCTATCTTGAGTTTGTGGTTTCCAAGGAAACAGCCAGAAGGGATGATAAACCCTCCACAAATTGCTCAGCCTGCACCTATCTAAGCAGGGGCTTCATTTAAATCAAGCCTTTCCCACAGGGAATGACCCCAACGCTCCCTGGATTAGGCAGGTTCCTGTGGAGTGCAATCTCCATGTACTATGGGGCCCCAGTTTCATTCAGGCAATCTCATGCACTTTAGCTCGGGGCAGTGGGGAGGGAAGGGAAAAGGCATCAATGGAATCACAACCACAACTGGTCACCAAGAGGTTAATGAAGCACCTTTTAACCTGGTGTTCTGCAGGGTGCCTCCTCACACAGCGGGAGATGGGTCGCCTCCTTGTGCAATTTCAATTAAGCATTGGGCCTCTAGTCTATATATATAAAACCTCTAATATACAAATTCCCTTCCAATTCTGGCAATCACAGGTACAGATGGCTCCATTTGCCTCTACTCTCTTGAAAATACTTGTTTATTATTTATACCAGCAGTCCCTTAAGAAACACAGTTTCTCGCCTTGGGAAATTTCTCATTCTCCTCCAAGCATTCTGTTAATTGCTAGAGATGATAAACAAAAATGCAAGTGCACTAAAGCACTGCTGTCCAATGAGACTTTCTAACATGCTAAGAATGCCCCTTACTTGAGATAACAGAATGGTCACTACACATGGTTATTGAGCACTTGAACTGTCGCTGATATGACAGAAACTAAATTGAAAACTTCTTAAAATTTTAATTGGCTTTAAATTTAAATAGTCACACGTGACTAGAGTCTATCATATTGTATATCAGCCTAATAACTATATTAGGAATTAAACGGCAGTGATTCTTAACTCTCTCCATCCTTATGTTCCTTTCATGGAAGTAACCAAACACTTCTAAATTCTCAAGAAGACAAACTTAAATATATTTTATTGATGTTTTACATAGAGGAAGAGAGAGGGATAGAGAGCTAGAAACATTGATGAGGGAGAGACATCGATCAGCTGCCTTTTGTATGCCCCACACTGGAGATGTGCCCGCAACTAAGGTACATGCCCTTGACTGGAATCAAACCGGGGACCTTTCAGTCCGCAGGCGGACACTCTATCCACTGAGCAAAACCGGTTTTGGCCAAGAAGATGAACTTAAAGTTAAGATTTATTTTTGGATGTTGAAAACTAAAACTATTACTTTCAATTTGATTCCTACCTTCCTGCTCTTCACGTCAACAAGGCAAACACATATAAGTTTTGAAAGAATTTGTAAATTAATGTGTTTCTCCTTTATTTGAAAATTGTCATATTTTAAAGCATGTCCTATGCAGTTTATATTTTAGAAAACTTAAGTCATAATCACTATTAAATTGTATGCAATTATAATTCTGATAACCAACTCAAAAAACCTTATGTAAGGATAGAAGGACAGTAATGTCATCCCTTAGTTTATTCTCTGATGGGAGGCAGGCTAGAATAAGCTTTGTTCTCATTGAGATCCACCTTTCAATTTTCCCTGACAGCCCCTATAATTAAGCTAGGGTACTGTCATGTTAACCAACATTAAATGTTTTGATTATACTGATAAATTCCAACATAAGCAAGATATCCAAGCTGTAGTGAGACATTACCGAATGCAAAGGAGCATTTGTCAGTTGCATTTATTTAATACCATCAGAATGAGGATTCTGGATCATTCAGACCTCCAAGTGATTTTGTCAGCCTGAATAATCCATAATAACCACCTCTCATTAGTCATTCTAAATACATGTGCTTTAATTGCCCCTTTTCACTTTACCCACCTGTTATGATGTATGTATAATGATTATAGGTGGCATCATGCTATTCCATTAAATTTTACCATCCAGGAATATCTTTATTATCACACTAATAAATCCACTTGAGGTATTGTTCAATCAGCCTAATTCTGCTGTAGTGATCGTGATTAAAATAGAAAAATATAGGGAGAATGATTTTCTCTGCCTCTGTTCTCAATGGACACATGATGTTATCTTAAAGACAAATTTAAAAGTAATCATTTTAAACAAGTAAATAACAAATGACTTTAAAAATGTAACAAGTAGCCCAGAGGGCATGGCTCAGTGGTTGAGTGTAGATCTATGAACCAGGAAGTCACAGTTCAATTCAGGGTCAGGGCACATGTTTGGGGTTCGACCTCCATCTTCAGTGGGGGCATGCAGAAGGCAGCTGATCGATAATTCTCTCTCATCATTGATGTTTTTATCTCTCTTCCCCTCTTCCTTCCTCTCTGAAATCAATAAAATATATATTTTAAAATTTAACAGATAACTTTAAAATTAGAGAAAAAATACTTTTTATGAGAATAAGAATCATGCCTTTATTTTTCTCTCATTGTATTATCTTCAGAGTTTATTTTAAATTTTAGAATTACCACTCAAAACATATTTGTTGAACATATGTTGAATAAATAAGCATTTATTGGTATGATTATACCTGAAATTTTAACTTCCTATAATACCATTAAAATCATATAACTCATTAATTCAGAAACAAAATATAAACATAAGCACAATTAGAATTCATTTGCACAGGTTTACAGTATTTGAAATCTTCCACAGCCTGGCCTTCACCAAACTTCCAGAACTCGTTTCCCTTCCACCCTTCTATTCTCTATACTATCGCAGATTATGAATTGAGGTGTGTAAAATCTGACTCAATCTGCCATAGCAACCTACATTGATTCATACTTTTCACTATACCTCAAATATTTCATCATCCAACATCCTCTTACCTACATCTTTCAGATGTATATTCAAAGCACATCTGATCTCTAATGGTGAAAATTCACATCTCCTTTCTTCCAAAGAGTGTAGTTTTGTCATTTTTATTAGTCATTTCATTCTTTCTTTCCCACTGGATTAGAAAGTTCTTGAAGATGAGAAATGTCATTTTTTTTCATTCTTCATTCACTCAACAGTTGTAGTTAAAGTATAATATAATATAAAAGAGGATGAATTTGGTTTCAACTAGAGTGGAGCTCATAACTTAGAATAGAGGCATTAATTAAGTAATCACACAAATGAGTTCATAATTATAAACTAAAATATGATTATATAAAAAAAATCACTTTAAAAAAAATGACCAAAGCTGAAAACAGGGATGTTCTTGAACCTTGTTCCTTGGTAAGCAGTGTTTGAAAAGAAAGGAGGAAGTTGAGGACTTTTATCTTAACTCTAATTTCAATAAAGAGTTATTAATCAAGAGACAAGAGGAGTTGCCTGGCTCAATTCATTGAACATTGTCTCATGAATTGATATGTCACTGGTTCCATTACCAGTCAGAACACGTGCCCAGATTGTGGGCTTAATCCCCAGTAGGGGATGTGTAAGGAGCATTCAGTCAATGCTTTTCTCTCATCATTGATGTTTCTATCTCTCTCTCCCTCTCCCTTCCTTTCTCTAAAATCAATAAAAACTTATTTAAAAAACAAAACAAAACAAAGGGTTAATATAATACACTTTTAATAAAATTATTCTGGCTGCATAATGGAGGGAAAAATAGTGATGAGTGTAAAGCAAAACAGATCCTAGGAGAAATTAGATGATTATTTTAGTAATTCAAAGGAGAGATGATGTTAGATTGCAACAAAATGATGGTTGTGTACAGAAAGGCATTACAAATTTGAAATATATTTTTGAAAGGAAACAATGAAGCTTACTGGTAGATGGGAAATGGAAGGTATTTTGGAAGATATCATTTGCTACTCACCCAACTTCCTCATATCTTCTTATACCCAACATCTGCTTTATACTCTGTTTTAACATCTGCTATACCCCCAATGCCTGCTGTTTACCCAACATCTCAACATCAGCTACATATCTAAAGTTTATTCCTCTCCAACCTCCTTCCTCCTTTCCCATAGATTTTTTTTTTTCCTGCTAATGCCAGAGATAATGGATTTTACAAAGGATAAAAAAATCTTTGCCTCAGGCCCAAGTCATAGACTATGGTTGTCTAATCTAATGCTGCTAGGACAATTGAATTCTTTTTGCCTGTGATCAATTTAGGGTAGTCATATGACCCGATTCTGGGTAAGAAGATATTAGCAAATGCCAGCTTATTAGAGTTCCTTGGAAGGTATTTGCTTTCCTAGTATAAAGTGATAAACACAGCTGTCACTTCTCTTTTCCCCCTTTTGCCCATATATTAGTTTTCTATTGCTGCTGTAACAATGACTACTAATTTGATGGCTTAAAATAACACAAAAGTATTATAGTTCTGGAGGTCAGAAGTGTGAAATGAGAGTCATTGGCTAAAGTTATACAGAGGTTCAAGAGAAGAATCAGTTTTTTCCCCACATTTACAAGACACCTATATCCCTTGACTCTTGGACCATTTCCATCTTTAAAGCTAGTAATTGTCACTAGTATCATTCTCAACCTGTATCATTTCCACTGCATTTCCATCATCATTATATCCATCTCTGAATCTCTGGACTCATTTTTTACTTACAAGGTCATGTGATTATATTGGGGCCACCTAGTTAATCCAGAATCTTTAACTTAATCACATCTAAAAAGGTTCTTTTGCCATTAGGCAACATATTCACAGATTCTGAGCATTGGGACATGGATACCTTTGGACATTTTAATGTCTACCACAGTGTTTTCATTCTTTGAATGGAAATATGATGCCTCAGAATGGAACAGTCTGTCATCTCAGGACAGCAAGCATGAGGAAAGACCATATCCAAATGCAAGTTCTAATATTATCTGGCCATTGAATGTTTACTAGTCAGTGTATAACTGGGTGACATAGTGAACTCTCAATTGTTAAACTTTCTTACTAGAGTTTTCTTTTGAAGCCATCCACAGTGAGAAATACATTTTACGTTATTACCCAGTAAAGACCCATGAGCCTTACTTTGGAAAAACATTGCCCTAAGAATAAAATTTATTTCAAGTTACGTAATATTATTTATTTTTCTGTTTCTCCACATTATAATTCACTTCATTTGAACTATGTTAAGAAAGCAATGTTTACATCAAAATTGATTTTTAAAAAGATCACCTCTTGGCACTGAAATGCATAAAGTTCTCAGCAGCACCTAATGTCAATCAGCTGCTACTTCCTGAAATTCCCCAGGATTTGTATTGAAACACTGCTTCAATTCTGTTTTTCCCTTATATTCTTTCTTATGTCTTTCATCCTTTTGTCTTCTTACTTTATTCATCTCAAGGTATTTTACTTTAATTTTTTAAGATTTTTTTTTATTGTGTTACATGTATACATATCTCCCCATTGCCCCCCTCCCTCCCAGTCATACCCCAACCCCCCAGTGTCTATGTTCATTGGTTATGCTTATATGAATAGATACAAGTCCTTTGATTGATCTCTTATCTACCCCACCTCTCCTTAATCTTCCTGCTATAATATCACAGTCTGTTTGATGCTTTACTGCCTCTGTATTATTCTTTTGTTCATCATTTTACAATATTCTTTATTATCCACAAATGAGGGAGAGCATGTGGTGCTTTCCTTCATTGAATGGCTTATTTCACTAAGCATAAGGCTCTCCAGTTCCATCCAGGTTGCTGCAAATTGTAAGAGTTCCTTCTTTTTAATGGAAGCATAGAATTTTTTAGATTAGAACCTATAATTAGAATTGCATTTAACATCACAACTTAGGTCTAGGCTTTGAGTATCAACTACATTTTATCAATTAAATTTCCTTAGAAAAGTACATGTTATGTGGGAAAAACGAACAGCTTTGTGTCTTCTGAGGATTTATGTATCTTGGGCAATAATCTGATCTTTTCCCTACATCATTGTTTCTTGTCAATTGTATTATGTTCTAATTTTTTTTTATTATACCCATCAAAGAGAGTAAAAGATGATAAAGCATGAGTAAGAGAAATTCCTTTATTTATCTTTCCCCACTCTTATAGTTTTCTGCTATCTTTAAGAGTAAACTTCTAGAAATTCCTATCTAGAATAATATTCTCTACTTCATCAACCTCATTTTATGCTTCACACTATTTTGATTGAGCTATCACTGTCATTTCTAATTGGACTTTCATTGTCATGATCCAATTTTATCAAGCTACAACACCTAAGCCCAGTGGTACCTTTTCTGTTCCTGTCCATGATGCTTTAGACATATTCAACCCGTTTTACCACCCCCTTCTATGTAAAGGCTTTCTTCTCACAGCTTCAGAAATCCCATCTTCTCCTTATTTTCCCCTTAGTCACCAATTCTCTCTTATTTACCTTATTTGCTAGTTCCTCAACCCAATTTTGGCAAGGTTCTAGACACTTTCTTGGATCCTTTCTTCTTTCCTATGTACAAATATAGCTTCTTGAACCCATCTAATCCCTGAGCTTTAATCAAAACTTAAACTCTAAAGAAATAGGACTTTCAAGTCTAAATCTCCCTTTCTGAACTCTCTTTGGAAGTCTGACTTGTATAAAAAAAAACTGCAGACTTGACATCTCCACAAAATTTAGAATTTTGGAGGGGCAGATGGACTAAACATGATCTTCTCAGTCTTATGTTCTAAATGGTGAAACTAACATTAAAAGAGTACAGGATGAGTAACTTGCTGACCCTCACACATTTGTCTGGAGCAGAGCAGATACGCCTTGAATCTAGCGTTTACTGGAACCATAAAACCACATGATGTAAACTTCAAGTACTCAGAAACAAGAGTGCAAGATTCCTTTTAGTTTTCTGGAAAAATCTAATGTTGGGCAAAGCCCTATTGGCTAGACTCCTGGAAATTCAAATCCTGAAGCCCATTCTGCCCCTCGCTGAGTGTCACAGTAGAGACTAAACTACATTTCTTTTAAGCTTTCCCAAATACTTCCATCTAATTTTTATACTTTTTTTTTCATTTTTCTCCCTGATGACATGTTTGACTGGACCGCTACAGGTTTGCAGGTTCCACAATCTGATTTTATTTCCCCTTATTCATTAAAAAATTACCAATGTGATATCAAGTTCTCACACAGTTAGACATAATCCCTCATGAGTGATCACTTTTGTAGATATGATCACTACAGGGGTAGGTTTTCTTTAAATTATCCCATCAAATAGTGGCTGTGCATTCAGAACTTGCTGAGATTCATATCATTTATGAAAATTTCTAAATCCTCAAGACTCAAAGCCTGTTTCCAGAAACATTTGGATTTAACAATATACCATCTTCAACTGAACTGTCTTCATTGACAAGACAGATCAGAGCCATACCACAGCCTTCATGCTCAACATTTGAAGGCTTATATCAATTATTAAAGAATGAATTTTTTATATTTTTTTCCTCTGAGGTTTCACCCACTAATGTTAATCATCAGGATAAACAATTCAAATGATATTACTGCTAAAAATTGTGATGGCTAAACAAATTCTCTCTGATCATAGAGATGACTCAATTAGAGAAAATTGCAGCTAAACACAGGGCAGCAATGAGGGAAACAGGGAAATAAGAAGAGAAATTATCTGTATCAAAAACAAAGCTTTAAAGCCAAAATATTTAAGAGTAGTTCAAAATGGTCTGGCTTGAGAAAATAAACCAAATGCCAACAGTTTACAATTACAGTGATCACAAATGCCAGGTACTTTGAATACTTAGCATTTTGCATGCCAGATAGTTTACTAGGGAACAGCAATTTCATGAATGTGGGCTTGTATAGTGAATGACTATGGTTTTATTTTTCCCATAGCAATACCCAGCTATAACTCTGCATGCTCTTTTATGCCTGTAACATCTAGAGAGCCTTTATTACAAGGTGTCAGAGTGCTAAAAGGACATATTTCTGGGACTTAAACTTTATTAACTTTACAGAACAAATGTATAACTATTCTTGTGATTTTTTTTGTTGCTATTGTTAATGCATGTTATTTTACAGTGGGCCAGAATTTTGCTATAGAGTTATATTTATGGGGAAAAAAAAGGTGGTTTTCAGGAAAGAACTAAAGTCCTCATTTTATGCTATCAAATTCAGATAGAAATGGCTATGCATCACGAGTCATTTTAATTCACAGTGGGGAGGGAGAAAAAAGGCTTGGTCCCCAGCCTCCTCTTGCAGCTGATGGCAGATAGAGGGAGGGAGGAGAGAACCATGCAGGGTAGTAGAGTTGCTTAAGTCCCACAGATACATGCTTTTTTTCTTTTGGCAAACTACTTCATTTACTATCAGATATTATGCTTAGGATGGGATGGGTAGGGTATTCTAAATAATTTAAGCTTGTAATAGAAGACTATGTGGAATTGTCAAAAAAAAAAAGCAGGATCTGAGAAGGTCAAAGCAGCAAAAACTGCTAAAGACAACCAGGGCTGGATAGCAATTAAAGAGGATAAAAGAAGGTTAAGCGATTAGCCAAATACATATATGCATAGACCATGGACACAGACAACAGTGTAGTGATGGGCAGAGAGAAGGGATAGGGACTGGGTGGAGGTGGGTAAAGGGGGTGAGGGATTAGGGACATTTGTAATAATGTCAACAATGAATTAAAAATTGGTTAGAACAAAACTCTATAATTATAAAAGTGTAATATGCTAATTAGACCAGACTTCTTTCCAGATGGAGTCAGGGTCCCTGGTGTCTGTTGGGGGCTGGAGGGAAGCCAGCCCAGGTCCCAGATGTTAGGGGGAAGCTGATGCCAGCAGCTGGGGGAAGGAAGGCCTACTCTTACGTGAATTTCATGCATTGAGCCTCTAGTGTATTAATAAAATGGGGAAATAGCTCTTAAGTCTGAACAAAATAAAATACAAAAAAAGAGAGGTAAAAATATTTATTCAGAAACTCTTGCAATAAGAAAAAAAGAGACCCAACACAGAACTGAGCTCAATTCTCAATACAGCATGGACAAATGGAGATTTATAGCCAAGGGCAGGGTAGACAGTCACTAGAAGAAAAAGTACTAAGATTGCACACGGGGGGGCAAGGGGGAATTCTGGTTAAACATTCTTGACTGAGATGTTAAAGGAAGACCAGGGTAATCACATATCACCTGGGGAATTGTGGGAGAAGAATAATGTATCACATACCACGGGTGATCAGATATTGAGTGTGGAGGGTTCTGGCTACAGTTGAGTGATTCAGGCCTAACAAGGATGGATGCCAAGGTTAAGGCCTAGATATCTTAAAGGAGTTTGACTAAAGTTTCATCCAGAAGACAATCTTTATGAGAAGTTGTTGTTTCCAATAAGGGAGGTGATTATGTTGCCCATCACCCATAAACCCTTTTATTTTGCTGTCTAAAGTATAAAGCCATGATTTCCCAACATAACAGAGTATTTTCCATGTGTGCCTGAATATTGTGAGGTGCAAAGGGTGTGTGTTCATTATTCAATGTGTCAAATTATTTTATGTTCAACTGATTATTTTAGGCACCAAATTTGCTCATGTATCTTTAGTTTCCATAATTTTTAAATACTTCAAAATAAAGCTGTAGTTAGCACTGTTTCCTATTTCTAGTATGACTAGGAAGACAGTGTACTGGTTTCCTTCACATCCAAAAAAAATAATAATAATTTTACAATTTTGTGCAAGGCTTGAACTAAGGACATAATATAATTTTTTTTCTGTAATCACTGTGTATTAGACTTCTAACCTCAATAATGGAGAATTTTGCATGAATATATATATAAATAATTTCAAATACTCTTCATACTTTCCTCACTTTGTTCAAACAGATGGAGCTCAATGAATTTTTGGACTGCCTATCCATGCAATAGAAGATTGATTTGGGATTAGGTAACTGAAATATTTTCTAAAGGAACTCAACTTTACTGGATCAGCATGCATTTGTAGTTTGTATTATGGCTTTGAGAATATCTACTTGACAGAGTGATAGGGTTTTTTTTTTTCCTCATCACAACTAAGAATTTTAATTTTGAGTCTCAAAAATTATGTGATAAAATAAATTTTCCTCAAAGCCATTCAGTATGAAGCACTGGGCGTTAAAAGCAAGCTGGGCTTTTGAATATATATTCTTTATCTCTCCAGGGATGCCCTTTCTCAGTAGGTCATAATTTGAAGATCAGGTGATACTGTGATTAATATAGCTACTCCCAACCAGTATCTGAAAGAAATGCAAAAAGCCATAGTAAACACAATTATTTGAAGTTTTCATTTTAAAACCTTTCCACTAAGAAACCA
>PVJN01009679.1:0-59986 GCA_004026805.1 Lasiurus borealis | reverse complement strand
AAATACACTAGTTTAGTGATTTGTGTGTTTTTTTTTTTTAATATATCTTATTGATTTTTTTACAGAGAGGAAGGGAGAGAGATAGAGAGTTAGAAACATCGATCAGCCGCCTCCTGCATGCCCCCTACTGGGGATGTGCCCACAATCAAGGTAGGTGCCCTTGACCGGAATGGAACCTGGGACCTTTCAGTCCATAGGCCAACACTCTCTATCCACTGAGCCAAACCGGTTTCGGCTAGTGTAGTGATTTGTAAAGGACAGGAAACACAAGGATGTGTATAATTTGGGGAACAGAACATTTTACAGGTAGTTTTGACTTGACCTGCATGTGACTCCGCAGAGAGCTGTTCGGGCACTGCCCTTGGCTACTCCAGTGGGCATGGAAGGAATCCTTCAGCCGCTGGGTCACGTGGTCTCAGGGAGCCAGTGGTCTGCATGAGCCACTGGTTCCCTTCCAAGTGCACTTTGAGGTGCCAATCATAATCTGTAAGGAGGGGGGCCTGGAGCGACTGGAGGACTGTGCCCCGGGCAGTGACCGAGGTCAGCTATTTACAGCTGCTGTTCCTTACAATACAGTCTGCACGGCAGGGCATGCTTCGTTAGGGTCACTGTCTGCAAGATCCTCATGCTGCCACCCTTGCTTTCCCTCCTGCAACCTCCACTCTTCTGCCAGAAGGACTCTCGGTGTGGCTGCCTTAAAGATGTCACTTCTAACAGAATATACTCGAACACTTGCATCTACATGCAGACGCCATAGGAGGTGACCTGGTTATGCTTTCAAAGGCATGATTATAGCAGAAGCACACAGACAGGTAACAGGTAAAGCTCAGTCCAGCCTGGCTGGCGTGGCTCAGTAGTTGAGCATCAACCTCTGAACCAGGAGATCACGGTTTGATTCCCAGACAAGGAACATGGCCCGAGTGCAGGCTCGGTCCCCAGTGTGGGGGGCATGCAAGAGGAAGCCAATCAATGATTTTCTCTCATCATGGATGTTCCTCCCTCTCTCTCCCTCTTTCTTCGTCTCTGAAATCAATAAAAAATTATTCCAAACCAACCAACCAACCAACCTTGCAGCGCATCTGCTCGGCGATGAGCTCTTCGTGGTGATCTGGCAGGGGCTGGGAAAGCTTCTTCTTGAAAGTGCGCAGCTTCTCCAGAGACTCAGCTATTCCGCTCTCGCATTTCTCCCAGTCCTAAAACGGGGGGAGGAAGAAATTCTATGTATTCTTTTGTAGGAACCTGGAAGAAAAATACCCTCTGAATCCCCATACATCAATTGTTACCTGATTTTTTTTTTTTTTTACCAGACACATGTATTTCTTTTGTAATAGAAAAGTAAAGAAAGAAAATACAGACATCATAATAGAGACTTGGTTCTTTACAGCACCCTACCTATAGATGAACTCTTATCTGCTGTCTCAGTGCCAATGCAGATTAAATTCCACTAAACAAATCCCCTTGATTTTGTCTTATTACCCGCTCTATTGCTGCTTCCCCCTCTCTCATAGCCCTCCTCAGAGATCCCTCCCCACAACTCAAGTTACTGAGTTCCAAAGAAAAACAACTAGAGTTGCTTTTTAATAATTCGCGTGGTGCCAAATCACATTGCATTTTTCTTTATATTATCTCTTCCATCTCTACCCACCTTTCTTTGTCTGGGTCATTTCTGTGTTCTCTCCCGGTGCCTTATTTTTAACACAGAAACCCAGAGGTGCTGTTTACCGAAACTGTCTTCTTTAAGAAGGGCTGACCAGAGTTCTCCCACCCTCAAAATGCCTTTTGGTTTCCAACTGACCTGGGAATTGGGCTCACGATTCTGATTTCACTTTTAAATCCCTTTAGGGAATTTCTGGGGGGGGGTTGTCCTCACACCCCCTCTTCCTAGTCACCAGGAACACACAAGCAAGCACACAGTGGGTCTTGGTCAGATTTGACCTGCATGCGGGCACTACGTTAAAATCCCTCTGTGTTCTTCAGCCGCACTGAGTTCATCAATGCCCAGCAAAGTGAGTGGATAGAAAGACCCTCTTTCTAACTTACAGCAAACAGGATTCTCAACTAAGTCATCAGCCATTTGGAAACCTATCAATCCCCGGTCAACAAACATTCATTGGTCTCAAAGGAAAAAGATCGAGTCCTTATTTATCAGAACAGAATGAAGAGTGATGGTCAGGTAGGTGACCGTGCAGAACATAGCATTATAATGCTCACATGTTTGGCACATTTACCAGAGCATTAAACTAGGAGATAAAAATAGATAAGCATTTTGTTATGGCTGTGGGAGGAAAGATACAGTAACATGAGGCTGCCCAAACATTACAATTTCGCTTCATAAACTCCTTATGCAAATAGGACCTCGTGAATGATTTAAGATAAAAATCAACTTTAACAGGAAAAAGAATGGGGATTTCCCTTTCCAAAGATTGCTTAGATTCTGAAACTATAGCCAAGCCGCTCTACTCCATGAATTATAAGGAAAGAGTGAGATGCCACGGTCTGCAAACATCTATCAAAATGGATGTTTCACACGCCAACAGACGGACAAGAAAAGCAAATGCAGTGAGTCAACTAGCTCGCCTTATTAGGTCCTAGGAATATGACCCATAATCCCAGCACAGATAAAGAAAAACATGTGATTATCATGTTCCCTACAGAATGACTTGCCATGTCTCTAATCCTTTCCTGAAAGCAAAACTGAAGAGAAAGAAAGCTGGCATATTGGGTTACTGATGGATTGTGCTGTTGTTGCAAATGATTGTTCTTTAACAGATGTCCAATGACATTTTTGATTGTTTCCCACACCCAGGTAATATATCATTAAATAAAATGTAATAGGATAGGCCCAATGGGTGTGCACACTTTCAGTATAAAAAAACAAAACCTCGCCATACAATGTATTCCATGCACTTGAGTTATTACCTTTGATCCACAAAGTTACAGGTCAATTTAAGTAGACAATCACATTAAAGTATTGGTGAGTATCGACATATTTCAATCTTTAGTATTAACCTGTGTTCACTTTTTAAAAAAATATTATTATTCACAATGAAAATTAGCATCATTTATTGAGGGCTCCATATGTGCCACCACGATTTACCTTCAATATTTCATTAAATCCTCATAATGCAGTATGCAGGATCATACTCACTCTACCGATGAGGAAGCTGAGGTTGAGGGAGCTTGAGTCAACCAGACGACTTGGTATATTATAGTTTTAACTTGGGTTTATCTAAGTTCAGAGCCCATACTCTCTTTCAACTGCTGATTTAATTACATACAGTGGTACCTCGAGATACGAGTTTAATTCGTTCCGTAACCTTGAGGCGTGGGAAACTATGAGATGCTCGAGTCGCGGTAAACTGGTGGGTCGTGTGCAGCCGGCCGATCCACGCGATTACTCCTATCTCAAATGTTGCTCGTATTTCAAAGCAAAAATCGCTGGCTCGACGGCTCGTATCTCAAAAATCTCATATGTTAGGGCACTCGTATCTCGAGGTACCACTGTATTTAGAAATGGCTTTGAAAAGTGAGGGAGAAAAGCAAACTGTGGGAAATCTGGATAAACCTACATTTCCCTAAACTTGCTGTGTGATCAGCATGCAATCAGAATCTAACCCAAGGCTTAATACAATTCCTGGAGATTTTATCTCATAGCAACGCACTTGAATAAACTAAGATCAAATCAGGAGTACCTGGCTGGATACTTCTTTCCCTGCTATAAAAGAAGAGATATCAATCTTGAAAACCACTGTGGAATCTTAGACTCGTTTTTTTACTGTAATAAAAAAAAAAAAGAAAGAAAATACAGAATTCATAACAGAGACTTGATTCTGCACAGCGCCCTACCTACAGATGAACTCTCGAGGGAGTGGAATCTATTCCACATTCCTGTCTGGGTTTACACAGTCACCACGCTGCTCCTGGCTTAGCCCCGGCCATCCATCAGCGTTCACCGCCTGGATGGTCTCGTTAAACTCAAAACGACTCGGTTGGGGGATTTTCCTAAAAGACAAACTGCTGAGAATGGAGGGCCTTTCCCAGTCTGGGCAAGACCGGGCGAAGTCGTAAATCAGACCCAGAGGTCAGCACCCCGCAGGCTGACAGGGACCTGGGCCTTATCTGATGTGCAGGACACCGGCGGGAGGAGCTGGCCGCCCGGCTCCATCTCCAGCGGGAAGGGCGGCGCCTACCTTCAACAAGAAGGCCAGCTTCTTCCTCTGCTCGTCCAGGCGGGCGCTGGCGGCTCCCCACTTCTCCTGGATCTCCGCGAGCTCGGCCTGCAGGGCGGCCTGGGCCCCGCTGTCCGCGGACAGCAGCAGCTGCTGGCCCGCCTCCACCGTCAGGATGTAGCTGCCTTGTTGTCGCAGGAACACTTTCTCCTTGAACTGGAAGGAAGCGGAGCCGTTTACTTTCTCATCCTTGCCTCCACCGTGTCCCTGTTCCACGTGTTTTTTAAGGACCCTGGGTTTCTGCAGACTGAGCAGGCCCTCTTTTATCCTGTGAGCATTGACTGAGCAAATACTTTGTGCGTGAATAAAACGACGTGCACATAAATGAGAAGTCACCCTGACTGGTTTGGCTCAGGGGATAGAGCGTCGGCCTGTGGACTGAAGGGTCCCAGGTTTGATTTTGGTCAAGGGCATGTACCTTGGTAGCGGGCACATCCCCAGTAGCAGGTGTGCAGGAGGCAGCTGATCAGTGTTTTTAACTCTGGGGATAGAGAGTTAGAAACATTGATAAGAGAGAGAAATCAATCAGCTGCCTCCTGCACCCCCCCCACTGGGGATGTGCCCGCAACCAAGATACATTCCCTTGACCAGAATCAAACCCAGGATCTTTCAGTCCATTGAGCCAAACCAGTTTTTGGCAATAAAATATATTAAAAAAATAAAAATAAAGGAGAAGTCAATAGGGAGAGGCCTAGTGTCTGCTTCTGGTAAAATAAAACCATGAGACAATATGCAAACTGCTCTGTAAAATTTATGCACAGGGAGCACACTGTCACGTGTGTGTGTGTGTGTGTGTGTGTGTGTGTGTGTCTGTGTGAGCTTTTAAAAAATTTATTATGATCTTTATATTTCTTCCCCAGAAAACATTTGTAATTCATATTTAATATCAACAAACTAACTCAAAGGAAGATCAGTGATCACATAACTAACCCACATGGGGACACGGGGGCGGGGAGAGGGCTCCCTCAAATTAGCAATGCCTTTGCGAGTCTTGAAAGACATATACACGCAACCAGGCTAAGGGCCTGGTGTCATGTGAGGGCGGGGTCAGGGAGAGAACCCCTTCCGCGCAGAGGAATGAGCACGGGCTGAGCGGCTGCACCAGGTAAATATGGATTCAGGGCCCTGGAGGTAGTTTCCGGTGGCTGGAAGGTAGGATGCATCTAAGAGCGGGAGAGGATGAGGTGAGACCACCTAGCATAGGAATTTGGTTTGGAAAATAAAAGTGACTGAGATTCGCAGGGTATGAAGCAGGAAAACGGCGTATTTGCTGAAAGCAACAGCACAGAAAACACAGGCAAAGAAGAGCATGGACTGGATCTACTATGACAGGTTAGAAAGCTATCATCCGTCGAGGCCAGAAACCATGAGCACCTACTCTAAGGCAGTGGTGGTAGGGATGGAAATGAGGAATACAGTGGTACCTTGAGATACGAGTGCCCTAACATACAAGATTTTTGAGATACAAGCCATCGAGCGAGCGATTTTTGCTTTGAAATACGAGCAACATTTGAGATAGGAGTCATCGAGTGGATCCGCCGGCTGCACACGACCCACCAGTTTACCACGACTCGAGCGTCTCATAGTTTCCCACGCCTCGAGGTTACGGAACGAATGAAACTTGTATCTCGAGGTACCGCTGTATTAGACAGGGGAAGGGAGAGAAAAATAAGAGGATGGCTTTGGTTCCTGGACTGATAGCTCGCTCGCTGGTGATGACATTTCCTCAGATCAGGAACACGGGAAATGGAGAATGGCTGGTCCAGAGAACCCAGATGTTGCAGGAACCCACAGAGTGTGTTACATGTGTGATGCATTACATGAATTGCATGCGAAAAGGCAGATGAATTACAGGAGCTGAAAGCTCAGGGTGTAAATGTGAGCAGCAGACATGAACTTGGCCTTTCTTTGCTGTTAGGATGTCGTCAAAGCCATGTGTGGACATGAGGTCTGCAAGTGAAGTGAGCAGGAGGAAGAAAGCGGGGAACAGTGACCTTCAGAGGAAGTGCACGGGGACAGACTGATGAGAAGGCTAGGAGGTTTCAGTCCAAGAAGCTGGATCCCAAATCCAATTCCCCGGCTTTGAAAGTGAGGGGCTTGCCGAAACCGGTGTGGCTCAGTGGATAGAGCATCGGCCTGGGGACTGAAAGGTCCCAGGTTTGATTCTAATCAAGGGCATGTACCTTGGTTTCGGGCACATCCCCAGCAGGGGGCGTGCAAGAGGCAGCTGATTGATATTTCTATCTCATCGATGTTTCTAACTATCTCTCTCCCTTCCTCTCTGCAAAAAAAAAACACATTTTTTTTTTAAAAAAAAAGAAAGTGAGGGGCTGGCCCAGGAATGCACACCCAGGACTGAGCCCCCCTCTTCTTTGGAACATTCAGTCAATTGTTAAATGGCTCGTGAGTAAAATAAGCACAATCAATGCCATTGGGCCTTTCCTTTCTGCTCCATCCCTGATGGCATCCAGGGAGCTGCTGGGTGGCCTGCGTGTGTGAAGAGGAGGGAGTGTTTGTACGAAGCTGGAACCTGCCAAACTTTCATCCCTAAACATGGCCTCTGGAAAGCAGTCCTTTTCTCTGTGTCTGCTGACATCTGAGAAACGTTTGTCCTCATCCAAAGTCACTCTGGGAGAAACGGAGGCTGGGGAAAGGGTGCAGACTGGAAACGCAGGGGAGGTTCAAGCAGCGCGCTCGCCCCTTACCTGCACGTCGTCGAAGAGGCTGCGCGCCTGCTGCAGGGGGATGGGCACGCTGCCCAGGCCGCTCACGGGCAGGTGGCACACTTCCAGCAGCCACTTGCGGAGCTTTTCGGCCATCTCCCGGTAGCGCTGCCACTGCCGGATCTGGCTGTCGATGATGCCTCGCCGCTGCTGGGCCCTGCGGATCACGCCCTGCCACTGGTTGCTGAGGAGCGTCAGCTTCAGGCTGAACTCATCCCTGGGGAAGGAACGACGAATGGAGTGACACTGTCAGCCAATGTCCACACACTCGACGGCTGGAAGCCCAGAAAAGCGATTCAGGGCCAGTGTTTCCCAATATCATGCCAGGATCTGTTATCAGGACTGCTGGCGGCATGTTTGAAAATGAACAACAAGCCGAAACCCGTGTGGCTCAGTGGATAGAGCATCGGCCTGCGGACCGAAAGGTCCCAGGTTTGATTCTGGTCAAGGGCACGTACCTTGGTTGCAGGCACATCCCCAGTAGGGTCGTGCAAGAGGCAGCTGATAGATGTTTCTCTCTCATCGATGTTTCTAACTCTCTATCCCTTTTCCTTCCTCTCTGTAAAAAGTCAATAAAACATATTTTTAAAAAAAGAAAAGAAAATGAACAACAAGCCCAGCTGGCGTGGCTCAGTGGTTGAGCATTGGCCTATCAACCAGAAGGTCACAGTTTGATTCCCAGGCAGGGCACAGGCCTGGTTTCGGGCTCCATCCCCAGCAGGGGGTGTGCAGGAGGCAGCATATCAATGATTCTCTTATCATTGATGTTTCTCTCTCTCCGTCTCCTTCCTCGCTGAAATCAATAGAAATAATTTAAAAATATATAAAAATGAACAACTGAAATATTGGGGTTTAAAAACAGTGACTGTTCTCACGTTTCAGCACAGGCCGAGGGCATATGGATAAGGTCAATGTCAAGTGCATGAGAGAGGAGGGGGCATAGGGCAGCGGTTGCCATGGGAATGGCCCCCAAATGCTCACCCTAAGAGCACCTATAGAAATGTTTGCAGCAGGAGAAAATGGGGAGCAATGCTTCTTTATAACTTCTGTCACCAGCCTGAATTATAAACTACTCTGTATGAATAAAACTGGGTGATTTTAGCCAGTCAGGAACCACTTAAATAAAATTATGTTACTTAAAAATTAAAAAACAACAACACTGTATTCCATGACTCTCAGGATTCCCTCACAATAACCAGCCCTGCTCATCGCTATACAAAGGTTGTTTATATACATAAAGGCATTAAATTTTACTAAAGTCTTTTCAATTTCCAGGTAAATCATACCAGACTTTTTAGCTTGTTTTTTTCCTACTTTTGTATTTTCTACCTTTAACAAATGTTGCCTCACCCAGCCGGCATTGCTCAGTGGTTGAGTGTAAACCTATGAACCAGGAGGTTCAATTCCCAGTCAGGGCATGTGCCTGGGTTGTGGGCTGGATCCCCGGCCTGGGGTGTTCAGGAAGCAGCCAATCATTGATTCTCTCTCATCATCGATGTTTCTATCCCTCTCTCTCCTTTCCTCTTGAAATCAATAAAACTATATTTTTAAAAAATTAAAAATGTTGGCAGTTATTGAGTTTCCTTTATCCTCCAACTTGTAGCTCTGGACCTGGTTTGCCTGGCATCCGATAGAATGAGTTTCTTTGTAGATCAGAGGTTCTCAACCTTCCTAAGGCCACGACCCTTGCATACAGTTCCTCATGTGGTGGTGACCCCCAACCATGACATTTTGCTACTGTTATGCATCGTGATGTAAATATCTGCATTTTCCGATGGTCTTAGGCGACCCCTGTGAAAGGGTCCTTCGACCCCCAAAGGGGTCGCAACCCACAGGTTGAGGACTGCTGTTGTAGATGATACTGTTATTCACACGTCTTAGTGCTAACGTGGAACATTACTCATTCTTTCTCTATCGCGTGAGTTTTGCTTTACTTCCCGGGAGATGTGATCTCTCCTCCTGCAGATCTGAACTGGACTGACCCTTCGGGGCTCAGAGTCTTGGAACCTCCTATGACCTAGGGCCACCCTGAACTCTTGAGTTTGTAACCGGAAGTGCTCTCAGTGTTTCTGATATTTACCATCACATTGCAGAAGAACCAAATATGATGAGCTGGGTTGACCAGATCTCCCTAAACGCTCCCAGCGTCTCTCATCCCCGAAAGCGTGTGACTCCAGGACCTGAGAAGACCCTGCAACGTGAGAAGTGCCCTCACTGCCCTCTCCCTGCCTGGCAGCCGGCCCAGGCCTCGCTGGAGCCGCCTCCTCACCCTGCAGAGCCCTGCAGTCCTGAGCCACCTGCCAGCACGAGGCACTGCTTCAAGCCCGGCACGGTTCCCTTGGCTGAACTTGAGCTCTACAAGGCAGACCTTCTACATGAACTCTTAAAACACAACGCATTTGTAATCTGAGGCCTTCCTACTGTCAACATGTCCTAACCAAAAAAAAAATTTTTTTTCACTTGCAGCTTTCAAAATGATTCTCCGGTCCAACTCTCATAATTCCATCCCTTGGTGCTTTTCCCTAACTGATAACATTGAACATTTAATAGATGTTGGCTTGCGCATGCCTTTTCAATTTTCTTTTACTTCATGACTCAAACTTTTGTAATATTTGTTATAGAGTGGCCTCAGGGAGGATAAGGCAAAAGATAAGTTAACTGCATCTAAATCTGTCTTCTTCTGAGGGACTTCAGTTCTTGGTCAAGTTCACATTAAATTTGGCTTCCTTCCGCTAGAATAAATACGGTATCGCATTTTGTTGTTCCAAGTTTAATCACAGAAATCTTTCATGTTCTTCCAAAGAAATAGCCACTTAAACCTAAAATTGCTTCCAAAGCATTAAAAACAAAACGAAACACAACAACACAAAACACCCCACAGCTTCTTAATAAAACTGATTTCTTTTTTTTAAAAATAATACTAAGTTAAATATAATCACAATTACTGGTCCTAAATATGGGGAAGATATACACATGTAATAAAATAAATGAGGTTTATGCTGCAAATGTCACCATGGAGGCTAGATGGTTTAGCACAACATTGTTCCCAGGAAATGTAAAGGTAGTATGACATTATCAGCTTACAGACTACAGAGCTAAGGAGGAGTGAGGTATTACTCCTGCATTTTAATTTTTCAAAAAATTATCTTCATTTTTAAAAAATATTTTGTTAATATATTTTATTGATTTTTTACAGAGGAAGGGAGAGGGATAGAGAGTTAGAACATCGATGAGAGAGAGACATCAATCAGTTGCCTCCTGCACGCCCCCTACTGGGGATGTGCCCGCAACCAAGATACATGCCCTTGACCGGAATGGAACCTGGGACCTTTCAGTCCACAGGCTGACGCTCTATTCACTCATCCAAACTGGTTTCGGCTTCATTGTTGACAGGATTACAGATGTCCCCCTTCTTTATCCTCTTGACCTCTTTACCCCTGCTCCTGCCCCCTCCCCAGCCTTCACCTCACTATTGTCTGTGTCCATGGTACACCTTCATTTTAAATAAAGAATCTGCTAAGTGCACGCAGAGGAAGCAGGCTACGTGTAATCTGACCTAAGGTAGCCCACCATTTTCAAGTCTGGTGGAATCAGCAAGGTCTGGGAGAACTGGCTGGTCCCAACTAAAAACCAGATACAGCCCAAACCGGTTTGGCTCAGTGGATAGAGTGTCAGCCTGGGGACTGAAAGATCCCATGTTCGATTCTGGTCAAGGGCATGTATCTTGGTTGCGGGCACATCCCCAGTACGGGGTGTGCAGGAGGCGGCTGATCGATGTCTCTCTCTCATCGATGTTTCTAACTCTCTATCCTTCTCCCTTCCTCTCTGTGAAGAATCAATAAAATATATATATTTTTTAAAAAAGATTTCATCTATAAGTTAGAGGGATGGTCTAGCCACCTCGGCGCTCCTATTAGGAATAAAATGTCTGTAATCATAGAAGAATCTGAGAAGCACATGTTTATAAACCCGGATGCCTCACTGATACAATTCATTCTGATCTATTTATTAATCCCGGTCTCTTACAGAGGACTAGCAGGGGTTGGCTAGGTGATTTCCAATTACGCTGCGTCCTTCATATCATATAATAGCAGTTCTTTCAAAAGATTCAATCCTCAGTCATTTCAGAGACTCATAGAAGCCTCTCCTCCAATCTGCTGCAGTACAATTGCCTTGGGAAGATTGGATAGATGCCTTCTAATCTGCTCATTAAAAGGAAAATAACTAATTTACTGGAACCTTTCTTCATAATAATATATCAAAGGTCCCACCTGTCATCAACTTGACCTTGTTCCAGGAGACGCTGCCCATCAGTAATGATCGAGTGCAAAACCTGTTGACGGCTGAACATCTCGGCTTGAAACAACTGTTATTAAAAAAAAAAAAAAAACACAGACAAAAAACATAATTTAGAGTTCCTAATTTTAATGACCCATTTTCTAATAAGTTTCCAAAAGTTCTGATTTAAGTAAGGTTATGAAAAAATAGATCCAGCTGAGTCGGGATACATGTTTTATTCTGTAGTGTAGAAATAACATGGTTTTAAACCATCAGTTAGCATAGACTTAAGGTTTAATTTTTGTTTACCAAAACTGACTAAAAGTAGAATTATGTCCCTCTCCTTCCTTTCGAAATCACCTATAAAGTGGGTTAGCACATAAATTGTATTCCAGGTTCTTCTGTATGCAGAGTATGGCTTGTTTTCAGACAGAGACTAGCTTTAAGACCTCTTAAAAAGTTAAAGAATGAAAAATAAAACAGCCTTTTTTTGGAACTCATTATTTTTCAGTTTAATTGGGTTAATAAAATTATTTCAATACTAAAAAATTCAACAAATGATTCCAACCTTTTTTTTCAATTGTTTAAACAGGTTTATTGAGATATAACTCATAAACCATGTAATTCACCTATTTAAAATGTGTAATTTAATGATTTATATTATATTCAGAGACTTGTGCAACCAATACCGCAATAAATCTTAGACCATTTTCATTATCCCGAAAAGGACTCCATACTGTTTAATAATCATTCCCCATTTCCTCTCAATCCCCACCTCTAAGTAACCTTTAACCTATTTTTCATCTCTATAGATTTGCCTACTCTGGACATTTTATATAAATGGACATATGCAATGTGCTATCTTTTACGACTGACTTCTCTTCACTTAGCATTATGTTTTCAAATCTGATCCGTTTTGCAGTATAGGTCAACAAAGCTGTTCATTTTTATTACTGAGTAGTATTCCACTGTATAAATATACCACGTTTTATTTATTGATTCTTCAGTTGATGGATATTTGAGTTGCTTCCACTTCTTGGATACTATGAATAATGCCCCTATAAACAATACACAGTGGTACCTCGAGATACAAGTTTAATTCGTTCCGTAACCTTGAGGTGTGGGAAACTGTGATATGCTCGAGTCGCGGTAAACTGGTGGATCGTGTGCAGCCGGCCGATCCACGTGATTACTCCTATCTCAAATGTTGCTCGTATTTCAAAGCAAAAATCGCTCGCTCACTCGACGGCTCGTATCTCAAAAATCTCCTATGTTAAGGCACTCGTATCTTGAGGTACCACTGTACTTGTGCAAGTTTTTGTCCACGTAGATATATGTGTGGCTGTATATTTTCATTTCTCCTGGGTGAATTCCACCTAGGAGTGGAGATGCTGGGTCACGTGATAACTCTATGTTTAACATTTGGAGGAAGTACGACAGTTTTCACAAAAAGCTTCACTATTTTCAGTTCCTCTCAGCTATGGGTAGGGATTCCCACTTTCTCTGTTCCCTCCCTCGTCTACACTGATCTTTCCCATCATAGCCATCCCAGTGGGTGTAAAGTGGTATCTCATTGCCGGTTTCATTCATTTGTGTTTTATTGCCTCATCAGTCAAATCAATAAAAATGGACTTAAAAATACCTTGCACATATTTAAATCCTTAATTTCTTAACTGTGAACAAAATGCTTCAAAATTCATTGTACAGTGGTACCTTGAGATACGAGTGCCCTAACATACGAGATTTTTGAGATACAAGCCATGGAGTGAGCGATTTTTGCTTTGAAATACGAGCAATATTTGAGATAGGAGTCATCGTGCGGTTCGGCTGGCTGCACAGGACCCACCAGTTTACCACGACTTGAGCGTCTCATAGTTTCCCACACCTCAAGGTTACGGAACGAATTAAACTCGTATCTCGAGATACCACTGTATTCTCTTTTAAATTCTGCATTAAGCCTTTTCGCTGCTTGTAGGTAAATCCTCTCTCCCTGTTTGCATGTATTTTATAAACACATGGAACCACTTAGTTACAAAATAGAGGCTCACAGCAAAACAACTAATTTGGGTTTTGTATCTAGTTTTCTGTCAGTGTTTCTTGAAAAATACACTATAATCTGGTCTAGAGGTGCACTTGGAGATTTTAGTAGCTTGATTCCCTAGCATCAAATGCATATACTGTATGCTTTTTAAAGAACGCACACTTTTCATGTATTAAAGAATTTTTATCAAAGCACAATCTCTACAGCAACCACCCTCGGCAATATTAATGGAGTCTGTAACTCAACTTGAACGTTGAATCCAACTTTCTGAACTCCTTCCACAGCCCGGCCTGCCTGCCCTCCCCACTCCTGTTAAGTAGACCGTGACCGCAATTGTGACCGGCCACTGGCTTATAACCCACGATGGGGCCAAGAGTGGGCTACAGTTTTGGAATTAACCCATCACAACACAGAAGGCAGAAACGGTGTGTGCCTTTGAGCAGACTCAGCCCAAGATTCAGCCTTGCAGTCCCCCACATGGCATTCTGCAGCATCTTCCAGAGGCCTGTGTAACCGCCCCCAAATCTACCCCATCACTCACCTCATGCGCTCGCTGCTGCTCCAAAAGATGCTGATAATTGCCCGAAATCTCCACAGCCAACTTCTGCTCCGTCTGCACCAGGAACTCCATCCACGTTTCGCATTTTTCCAAGAAAGTCTGATGTTGTAGCAGAAAGGACTGCAACTTACTGACAGGAGAAAGGAAAGAGAATGGTGGCTATGTTGTTGCTTATTCTTCTATCTTTGGTATATAAAACAAGATTAAATCATTTCTGCCTTTGATTCTAATTTGACTATTACAAACCTTTCATGTTAAGGTAGGAAAATAGAGAAAACAAAATTGAAAAAAAAGTTTAAAATGGTAACTTATAAGAATGATATGATGATGTACTTTAACATGTTGTTATGTAAAAGGGCTTGCTATTTTTGATTAAAAGAATATTTAGGCCGAAACCGGTTTGGCTCAGTGGATAGAGCGTCGGTCTGCAAACTGAAAGGTCCCAGGTTTGATTCCGGTCAATGGCATGTACCTTGGTTGCGGGCGCATCCCCAGTAGGGGGCGTGCAAGAGGCAGCTGATCTATGTCTCTCTCTAATCAATGTTTCTCTCTATCCTTCTCCCTTCCTCTCTGTAAAAAATCAATAAAGTATATTTTTTTAAAAAAGAACATTTAGTACATTAACCCTGGTAAAGCACAATTTGAGTTTCTTACTTTTGGTTCCAATTCTGGACATCGGAAAGACCTAGGCTGTATAACTGTACCCCAATCATGAACTTATTTCTACTGACACGTCGCAGCAGCCACCACATCTCTGGAAGACCCTACCTGAACCGCTCTGTGGTCTGCGAGGAGATGAGCGACCAGTGCCGGTTCAGACTCTGCATCCTCTTGATTTCCTTGTCATTCAGGGGCAGCCGGTAGCCCAGCTCGTTCAGCCGGTCTAAATCCGGGGCCACGCTGCTGAATTTCAACATCTGCCCCTGAAAGCCAGAGTTCAGAGCGGGGTTAGCAGCGCGGTCAGGAAGGAGAGGGAGTTGTGTCGTCCAAGTGCTCAGTGAACTTGGACTTCAGCCAGAGGCCGGCTGTGGCTCTCCTGTGCGTTCCCGGGCCACCTGCTTGAAATCACCGAGCGCCGCAAATAAAGCAAAGCTGCACCTCCCCGTCAGCATCTGGGGCTCCTCACCACCCTTGGGGGAACCGTTAGGAGTTTATGTGTATTATTTACCGATTCATTTCCTAATAAAAAGTATTTAATTCTCCATAGAAAACTGATAAAGAATGAAAATTATGCTGATGGCTGAGAAGGCTTTTTTCTTATCCTTTCTACTTCATTTTTTTTTATTAATGTGTTACATGTGTACATATCTCCCCATTGCGCCCCCCTCCCAGGCATACCCCAACCCCCCAGTGTCTTGTGTTCATTATTTATGTTTATACGTATGCATACAAGTCCTTCGGTTAATCTCTTATCTATCCCACCTCTCCCTAACCTTCCCGCTGTCATTTGACAGTCTGTTTGATTCTTTCTTGCCTCTGTGTCTATCCTTTTGTTCATCAGGTTATAATGTTCTTTATTCTCCACAAATGAGTGAGATCATGTGGTATTTCTCCTTCATTGACTGGCTTATTTCACTGAGCATAACGCTCTCCAGTTCCATCCCGGTTGCTGCAAATGGTAAGAAATCCTTCTTTTGAATGGCAGCATAAAGTTCCATTGTGTAAGATGTACCATAGTTTTCTGATCCACTCATCTGCTGACGGGCACCTAGGCTGTTTCCAAATTGTAGCTATTGTACATTCTACTTCATTTATCCCTGCTAATCTGTTCCTCTATTACTTAATAATAATAGTGATAGTAATAAGAACCAACATGTATGGAGCACTTATTTGAACGAGGCATTGTTATCAGAGCTTTGCAGGTAATCCAATAACTCGCTTTTAGCCTCAAAACAATCCCGTAAGGTACGACACTACTATTCACACTTTACCCCGAGGAAAAAGATCCCAGAAGCTTTCAGTAAATTGCTCTGAGTCATCCCACAAGAGTTGCTGGGTTCTTGCTAGCTAGGACACAATGCCACTCCATACATGATGGGAAGAGCTACAGGTTGAGGTCTTTGGCCCCAGCCCTGATCTTGGTGACCATTGATTGAGAAAACAGTCCTCCTTTCAGTCCGGAACACAGCTGCCTCTTCCGGTCTGCCTGTGGGCACTCAGAGCCTCGTCCAGGAAACCAGACACAGGAAGAAGCAGATGCCAGGACATTTGGTGTTGGGTGCCTTCCCTTTGCATGCTCTGCAAAAGGCTCATCACCCCGGAGAAGGAACTAACTGCAAATAAAGAGGTGGACCTATGTCCGAAATGTTGAGTTTTCCTAAGGTTTGGAGGACAGAAGAGGGAAGGTCTGGGGTGAGGGTTTCCACACACTTGCCTTCAGTTCTTCCATCCTCTCCTGGATGGTCGAGAGGTCGGATGAGTGGGTGGGGTCCTGGCCTTCGAGTATTTCTTCAGCTTCTACTATCCAGGCCTCCAGCGCCTCTAAACTCTTGGTGAAGGTTTCGTAGTCAAGAACGCCAGCCTTTTTAGTACAAAAGGAAATGAGTAGTTAGAAAGCTAGGAAAAGGACAGGGATACCGAAGTTATTTCTTACAGTCTATTGTCCCATTGCAATGGGACAGACAAGGTTACCATGGTTTACGTTTTCTTCTTTTTAATGATATAATTTTCTAAGACCTAGACTGAGTTACTTCTATGCAGGATTGATTAACCAGTTAGAGTCACTCTGAAAATATATTACCAAACAGAAATAGATCCTGATTCTTGCAAACACTGACGAATTTTAATATTAAGCCACTATATGTGAGCATATTTCACTGAGTGCCATGGAAGAAAGCATCATGGTTGAGGGGCACAATTCCTTTATAAAGGATACAGTGGTACCTCGAGATACGAGTTTAATTCATTCCGTTACCTTGAGGCGTGGGAAACTATGAGACGCTCGCGTCGCGGTAAACTGGTGGGTCGTGTGCAGCCGGCTGATCCACGAGATTACTCCTATCTCAACCGTTGCTCGTATTTCAAAGCAAAAATCGCTCGCTCGACGGCTCGTATCTCAAAAATGTCGTGTGTTAGGGCACTCGTATCTCGAGGTACCACTGTACTGCAAAACTCCCGCCTTCCCTTATTCCCCCTGAAAACGCCAAGTTTGTTTATATTTTTATTCTGTGGTCTTGCAGGAGGCAGGGTCTGAATGATGAAAATTCTTCTTTCCCGGGTTTCTGCTCAGAAGGTACAGAACAGCCAGCTGAGAACACACGCTGAGGAGGAGCTGGTACCTGTAAGGCAGCCTGCTGCTTGCAAAGCTCCTGTTCCAGGCCACCCAAGCGCTGACTCAGAGACAGCTGGTCCGAGTGGATGGCCGCCGCCGCGGAAGCGTCCACCTGCTGCTTGAGCTGCTCTCCCAGCTCGTGGAGAACGAACAGCGAGTCCTTCGCGGTGCCCAGACCCCGGAGGAGGTCCTGTGGGAGACGAAAACACGCCCGTCACGACACCACATGCTAAGTGTAATCCGAATAATAAACCATCAGCGAATGGGCACACATCTACAAACACCCTGTTCTTATCTGACAAGTTATTACATGGAATCACCTTCACTGGAAGGAAAAATATAATCAAGAATAGAGTCCAGCTGAGACTGGTTTGGCTCAGTGGATAGAGAGTTGGCCTGTGGATTGAGAGGTCCCAGGTTCGATTCCGGTCGGGGGCATGTACCTTGCTTACGGGCACATCTCCACTGTGGGGCATGCAGGAGGCGGCTGATCGATGTCTCTCTCTCATCGATGTTTCTGACTTTCTATCATCTCTCTCCCTTCCTCTCTGTAGAAAATGAATAAAAAATATTTTTTAAAAAAGTTAAGAGTCCAATGTAGAAATCCAGTTTCCACTGGCTTTTAATTCTGACCATAAAAGGTGGAGGCAAGAGCTACCATGGAAAATACTGGAAGTGCAGCTCATCCTTAGCCTGCGCACCAGAACCATGGCGAGGGTTCCACACCCCACTAATAAATACAAAAGGCACCCCAGCCCAATGGCCTGGCATTTGCTCCTTCCTGTGGCTGGTTTCCAAGATGGGGCTGCCAGCAGAGGCAGCTTTGTCCTGGGACTTAAGGGAGGACAGAAGGCTGAATGCATAGACTGCTTTCGCAGTGGATGGTCACCAACCTTGGGGCAGGGGCCAAACACCTCAACCTGAAGCTCTTCCCATAATGCATGGAGTGGGATTGTGTGCCGGCTAGCGAGAACTCATGTGGATTACAAAATTTAAAGAGCCAAAACAGGGTTTGCTCAGTGGATAGAGCATCAGCCTGCGGACTGAAAGGTCCCAGGTTCGATTCCCGTCAAGGGCATTAACCTTGGTTGCAGGCACATCCCCAGTAGGGGGTGTGCAGGAGGCAGCTGATCGATGTTTCTCTCTTTCATTGATGTTTCTAACTCTCTATCCCTCTCCCTTCCTCTCTGTGAAAAATCAATAAAATATATTTTAAAAATAATAATAAAATAAAATAAAAATAAAACGGGTGTATCTCCACTCCGGAGGGCTGACCACCGAAAATGACAAATCTTGTTAAGATAAACCTTCAGTGGATGGAGAAAAGCAGGGGAATTATATTCACCATAAATACTGAACTTTAGCTTTCAAGTGATAATTGGTTATTAATGTAAAGGGATTAGACTAGGTTAAAGTTTTATTTATTTGCTTTTTATAAACTCGCCTAATCCTGATAAACTGAATGAGAAAGTTTCTCAGAAGATATTTGAAACAAATTAATTAAAATAAAGAACAAAAAAAAAAGGACAAATAATAAGAGCCATGCACTTGGGGAAATAAAAGAACTATTAAGTAGGTTATTGGCAGATACAGTGAAAAGGAGAACTCTTAAAAAGCTATTAAGAAGTACACCCATAAATCAGGAAAGACTTCTTTGTACCATTAAATTTGTAGAAGACATGTTTATGCTTACCCTATCTAATAAAAGGATAATATGTAAATTCATAACAGCAGAATGACGAGAATGACCAGTACTATGACGCGCACTGACCACCAGGGGGCAGATGCTCAACCCAGGAGCTGCCCCCTAGTGGTCAGTGCTCCCACAGGGGGAGCGCTGCTCAGCCAGAAGCCGGGCTCACACCTGGTGAGCACAGCAGGGGTGCCAATACCCTCTCCTGCCTCCATGGCAGTGCTAAGGATGTCCGAATAATGGCTTAGACATTCCCTGAGGGCTCCCAGGATGCCAGGGGGATGTCTGACTGCCGGCTTAGGCCTGATACCCCGGGTCTGGGCCTAAGCTGGCAGGCGAGGCAGTCCCAGACTGCAAGAGGGCACAGGCTGGGCTGAGGGACCCTCTCACCCTCACCCCGAGTGCACTAATTTCATGCACCGGGCCTGTCGTGTAAAAGTCAATGAACCAGAATGGATGAGGCCTTTAACAGCCGATTTTTTAAAGATATCACATTATTCTCCCTCTGGTCATTTCTCACCTTGACCCTCTCCTTAGAAACAAATACAGTGGTACCTCGAGATACGAGTTTAATTCCTTCCGTAACCTTGAGGTGTGGGAAACTATGAGACGCTCGAGTCCCGGTAAACTGGTGGGTCGTGTGCAGCCGGCCGATCCTCGCGATGACTCCTATCTCAAATGTTGCTCGTATTTCAAAGCAAAAATCGCTCGCTCGACGGCTCATATCTCAAAAATCTCGTATGTTAGGGCACTCGTATCTCGAGGTACCACTGTACCTGCAATCACTGACATGGATTGCATTCCACTGAGAAAAATGAGAAAACAACTCATCCTTTAAAATGGGAGTGAGCCAAAACCGGTTTGGTTCAATAGATAGAGCATTGGGCTGTGGACTGAAAGGTCCCAGGTTCGATTCTGGTCAAGGGCATGTATCGTAGATGCGGGCACATCCCCAGTAGGGGGCGTGCAGGAGGCGGCTGATCGATGTCTCTCTCTCTCATCGGTGTTTCTAACTCTCTATCCTTTTCCCTTTCTCTCTGTAAAAAATCAATAAAATATATTTAAAAATAAATAAATAAAATAAAATAAAATAAAACGGGAGCGAGCGGGGCCTCTCAACCCTGACGCATGTGTTCTGGAAACCTCCCCGGGATACATAAGTCAGTTCTCTGGGGGTCACTGTCTCTCCCACTGAGGCACGCCCAACGCTGACCCACATGGGCCCGTGCCCTGCCAAACCGGAGAAAGCTAAGAAAGGCACGTCTGGCAAACCGGATGCAATCGGTCGCGCTCCAACGTACATTGCAGTCCTGAACCCACGTGGCCACCTCGTCGTCGGCGATGTCCTTGCCGGCGGCCGCCCTCAGCAGCTCCTGGGCGCGGCCGGCCTGCTGCTGGACCGCGGCCGCGCACTGCGCCGAGTAGTCCCGGTGCCGCCGCCACAGCTGCAGGAGCGCCCGGCTGGCGTGCAGCTGCTCGGCCGCCTCCTCCAGCAGCCCGTTCCACCTGCAACGAGAGCCGCACGCTGGGCCCACTCCCCCTCGCGCCCGGGGCCCTGCCCTACCGTGTCCTGTTTCACCATCCCGCCTCATGTGCCGTGGGAAGGCAGGCAAGGATGTCTCCTTTCTGTTGCACATCATAAAAAGTGCATGTCACAGCAGCTCTGGGGGATGGGGGATGGAAGGACCGCAGGAATGAGGCCCATCTTAGGGTACACAGCGGTTCTAGCCTCTCTCTAAATATCTCCCCCTTTTTTCTGCTTTTTTTTTCTGTACATTAATGTGTGTTTTTTTTTATTGTGTTCCATGTATACATATCTCCCCATTGCCCCCCCCTCCTTCCTAGGCATACCCCAACCCCCCAGTGTCTGTGTCCATTGGTTATGCTTATCTGCATGCATACAAGTCCTCTGATTGATCTCTTATCTACCCCACCTCTCCTTAACCTTCCCGCTGTAATTTCACAGTCTGTTAGATGCTTGACTGCTCCTCCGCTTTTGCTTACCACCAGCTTCATTTTGTCAAAATGAAAGCATCAGTGGAATAACGTCTACAACAGCGGCTCTCAACCTACGGGTCGCAACCCCTTTGGGGATCGAAGGACACTTTCACAGGGGTCGCCTAAGACCATTGGAAAACACAGATACGATTCATAACAGCTGCAAAATGACAGTGATGAAGTAGCAACGGAAATCATTTTATGGTTGGGGGTCACCACCACATGAGGAGCTGTCTTAAAGGGTCGCGGCCTTAGGAAGGTTGAGAACCACTGGTCTACAAAGCCCCACTGCAAAACACTGGCCAGTTGTCATGGTGTCGCTGCTTACAGTGTGGTGGTTGCTACATGGAATGCGTAAGAGGGTGGAGTCAGTGAGTGCCCTACCTCAGAGTGACCTCCTTTAAGGTGTTGGTGAGCGTTTCCGTCACTGGTGGCTGACACTCTTTCAAGAGCTGCTCGGTGACAGAGCCAAATTTCTGTAAGCTCTTCTCTTGCTTTTCCAGATCCTCCTGGAGATTCTGCCCAAAGGAAAAAGTACCACCGATCAAATAGCAGTTCTTAGCTATGAAGGCTAAAAACTAAGTCTGAAGGCATGTGTAGCTGTTTGCAGGAATATGCACATTTGAATATAGAAACAGTGACGTCGCTGCCAAGCTCTCTATGCAAGGATTACTGATGGTCTCAGCTCTTAGTGCAACCAAGTGATGGTCTCAATTCTCAGCACAGCTCCATAGGTGGAGGAGGCTACAAAGTCCAGGGCTATTTAACACAGGTGACTGATTGCCATCAAACCAAAATGTGCAAGGAAGCCAAAACCCGTTTGGCTCAGTGGGTAGAGCCCTGGCCTGTGGACCAAAAGGTCCCAGGTTCAATTCTGGTCAAGGGCATGTACCTTAGTTGTGGGCACATCCCCAGTAGGGGAGGTGTGCAGGAGGCAGCTGATCGATGTCTCTTTCATCGATGTTTCTAACTCTCTATCCCTCTCCCTTCCTCTCCATAAAAAATCAATAAAAAATATTTTTAAAAAATCATTTCATTAGATCTCATTAATCGGGAATTAGGTATTCACAGGCACATCTGGATGAGTAAAAAATAGAGTTAAGCTTTTCGTTTGTCTGTATTGTTTAGAAAGATATCTGCAGGTAAAATTATGTAAACATTTTGTAAATAATTAAACGGAAGTAACAGACAGCAGCATTTCAGGACAGGTGGATGTCCAGGGCCCAGGGGTGCGGGGACGTGAGGGCGGCAGCTAGTCTGAGGGCAGTGGCCTGAGCTAGGAGGGGTGCTGTGTTTAAGTCGAACAGCAACAATGCCATGATGCCACTCTAGATGGACGCACTGATAATAATGATACAGGAAATGTCCACATTGGCTACGTTCTTCATTTTCTCAAATTAGAGAGCACGTTCCAGGCAGACTGGCTTCGGGCCGTACCTGCAGATTGTCCACCTGCACCTGCACGGCCTCCAAAGAGCCGACCAGCAGCCGGAACCGGGAGAGCGAGTACCGGGCCTCCATGAGGCCGCCGTTGAGCTCCTCGAAGGCCGCCTTGTGCTGGCTCCAGTGGTCGTGCGCGGACCTCAGCAGCGTCTTCAACTGCCCAGCCTGTTCCAAGAGAAAGACACTTCTTAGAACCGCGTCTCTCAGACCTTCAAGTTACAAAATACATGTTCCGTGGGTGGGAAAATTAATACTGAAGAACTTTATCAGGGTTTTGGGCATTATAAAGGAACTCAAACAAAAAAGATTTCAAACGTAAGATACAGCAATGTTGGAACCCATGCCTCTCCTACTTTTTAACACTCAGTCTCAATGAAAATTCTTAAAAAGGTTTTACACATAATCTTTATATGTAATATATATATTAAATCCTACATTACATAAAAGTGATAAAAAGTCAATATATTTAATACCACGGTTTAGGGAATGAGTATTTTGACTAATACATTAACTCATTTAGTCTTCATAACAACTTTGTGAGGTAGATCACATCACCCCCATCTTACAGATGAGGAAACCAAGGCTCAAAGACATTATGAAAATCACCCGGGTTCCTACTGCTAGAATGTGAGAAGTCTATGTTTGAAATGAGGCAAATCTGATCCCAGGAAATCATACCTATCAGTCTATCTGTCTGTCTATCCATCTCACATATGTGCACACACACGCACAAATGAATATCTTGAGATAAAAACTTCTCACAACATTTCCCCCCATACTTAGCTACAAAAGAAACGTTTTTAATTTGTCTGTATCTTTTAGATATCTGCTTTGAACTTCCTTGATGTCAGCCCTAGTCTTTTGAATGCAATCTTTTCAATATGGAGGAACTATGACCATAATTAAGAAAATCTATAATAACGAAAGCACAATATGCTAATTAGACCAGACATCCTTCCAGACGACCTTCTGGATGAAGCCAGGGCTGCGAGGGAAGCCCCAATCCTGGTTGCTGGAGGGAAGGCTGAGTCCCGGAGCCAGAGGAAAGCTGGTGCTGGCCGTCGGCGGAAGGAAGGCCTATTCCCACACAAATTTCGTGCATCGGGCTTCTAGTAGATTGTATAATAAACTAGAGGCCAGGTGCATGAAATTCGTACTGGGGGAGGCAGTGTCCTTCACTCCAGCCAGCACCCTCTCCCATCTGGGACCCCTTGAGGGATGTCCGATCGCACATTCAGGCCCCATCCCCATGGATCAGGCCTACACAAGCAGTCGGAAATCCCTCTCACAATCTAGGACTGCTGGCTCCTAACTGCTCGCCTGCCTCTGCCTGGTTGCCCCTAACTGCTTCTGCCTCCCGGCATGATCACTGATCATCTCAAGGCGAGCGGTCGGGGTGACACAGACCTGGGTGCTAACTGCAGGGACTGGGCAGAGTTGAGATTCTGGAGATACTCCTGACCTGTTTGCCGACGGACTGGGTGTTGGTATGACAGAAAGACAGGAGTGAAGACTGACTTCACAGTTTTCTACCTGAACAACTGGAAGGGTCGAGTTGTCATTGACTGAGATGGGGGAGAGGGAGGATGTAGGAGTGGGGGGGAACAGGAAGTGCTTGGACACGGGGGTTGGAGATGTCTACTGGTCATGCAAGAGGAGATGCTGTACAGTGGGTTTCTTTCTGAACCCCAGCCTCTGTCTAGATTTTGGGAGCGCAATCCGGCTGGGGATACACATTGGAGAATGTGTGCGCCTCAATGGCATGGTATGTATGGACAGGGAAATGAAGGAGGGTGTTGTGTATTTATCATGGAAAAGATCTGAAGCTCGGCTTTAAAACAAGAAGTTAATAGCCTGGCCCATGTGGCAGTGGTTAAGCACGGACCTATGAATCAGGAGGTCACGGTTCAATTCCTGGTCAGGGCGCACACGCCCGGGTTGCAGATTTGATCCCCAGCGGGGTGTGCAGGAGGCAGCCAGTCAATGATTTTCTCTCATCCCTGATGTTTCTCTCTCTCCCACTGATGTACTCTCTGAAATTAATATATAAATACGTATGTTTGAGGTTAATAAAGGGAACGTCAGTACAAAGAGATGAGGTACCGATCTGTATTCATTACTCAGTCACTTCAGAAAAACCAACAGCGTGTCATGAGCGTGACGTGGCCAGCAGGGCGCGGAGCCAGCGCGCACGACGATGTGAGCATTACCATGTGGTCCAGACGTGCCCAGGTTTGCCTGAGCTCCCGCAGCGTGCTCACGACAGCCTCAGACACTTCCTCCTTCTTGTCCCGGATCAAAGCAAGTCCGTTTTGCTCAATCTTCTCCACCTCTTTTTCTTTGGCTTTAATCAAATCTTCCAGATCCTGAAAGATTAAAAACACGGTCATTTTAAATTGTTCCATGATGACGCAGGGAAATGGAGCTGTTATAGTGGCATATCCCGGACATCTCTAACTAACTCAAAAGCTTCTAATTCTTAGGTCTCTGGAGTGAAACTGCTTCCTGCATTTCAATTCTGTAAACAGCCTTTTTTTGCCATGATAAATTAGCGTAACTTATCAAAGTAAAATCCGATTCCCTGATAGATAAGGCAATGGCACCATGTAAATTTTTTTTTTCAAGAAGCTACAGGTAATAGTCCGAACTGGTAATATGATTATAGTATTCTTAAATCCATGTATCTTGGTGTTGGGAAAATTTCCCTGTCCTAACCCATAGGGTGGAATGCAATGGAATGGTATTCTGTATCCTAGTATCTGAGGTTTAGTTATATTTCTGTTCTAATGGAGCTGTGGCACATTATATATATCTCCAGCAGCTGTCTGTCCTGAAGGCTCATTATATATGTACATACACACACACACACACACACACGCACACACACACACACATATATATATATAATTTTCTAAGCCGTTAAAAACTAGGCAAATGTAAAAAAGATAAATTAAATAAATAAATAAATAAAACTAGGCAATTGTACGACAGTGTTGTTATATTCAGTCAGTTGATACTCTGTCATGGTTCAGTGCAAATTTATTTATTTTTCTCTCCTTAATTCTCATGAAGCTACTTTTGTCATGATGTATTAATTGGGAATGCATGCATTTAGTAGCCAGAAGAAATCATTTGTGTTTTTAATATCGAACTTTAATTTCCACTTTGTAATTCTGTCAGTATTTTGACAGCTTAGATAATTAATCAGAGGATGACTATAGTGATTACTAGGGTTATGGGTCATGTATGCAGCATAGAAAACATAATTAATTTTATTATTTAAAGATATTTATCTCTACCTCTCCAAAATACTAAGTAACCATGAAGAATCCTTCTAATATGTCTTAAATATGATTCTAAAATTCAACCACCGGAAATAAATGTCTCCTTATTTATCCAGAGATGTATTTTGTTCAGTGAGACCTATGGAATTAATTGCTCAGAAACACATCTCTAAAATGCTCTGTACTTCAGTATTGCCATAAAAGCAAACCCAGTAGGGAAACAGGGCCGAAATACATAATTTTGTGCAAAAAGAAGTTGTGATCACTTCCTTTCAATAATAATTAGAAGATGATTCTGTTTCTGACCAATGAAGGAAGATGCCAAACTCAACATTTTTGCTACAATGAATCATTCTTAACTTGAGATAATCCCTACATAGCAGTTTCTATGATGGTTTAAGTGAATAAATCACATCGAAAGAGTGGAAAAATATTCAAGATTTTTAAAACTAAGTAAAGCTTGAATCCAGTCACCAATTTGAGCACGCTGGCTTGAATTTCAAACTTTGGTCCAGAGAAACCATTTCCCAAAAATGACAATAAATTTTGATCAAGGCTTATGGTACTGCCAACAAAACACGCCAGTTAGGGAAAAAACATCGCGCGCACGCACACACACACACATACACACACACACACGCATGAGCACACATACATGCTCATACACGAAGACCCAGGGATGCCCCCAAATAACTGAGTGGCACTCCATTCATTCTGCTCTTTGTTTAGAAAAATGACTTTTCATCTGAAATCACAAATTGGCACTGGCATCACGTTCTTTGAACCACACACTCAGCTTTCCCTCCTGACACTGCCTGATGTGAACTTCCGGGAGATTAACATTTGGGTCTGAAAAGGAGTTAAACCTTCCAGGCATCCACTACATTTTCCAGATAACAATGTCCCTCTCTATTGAATAGAACACATGGACATGTAAAGAAACTCAATGGAAAATGGCAGGAAAACAGAATGTAAAAAGAGAAAAAAATGCTGAGGAAGAAAAAAACAATAAGACAGAAGGAAGAAAAAAGAAAAGTTACGCTGAAACCGGTTTGGCTCAGTGGATAGAGCGTTGGCCTGCGGACTGAAGGGTCCCAGATTCAATTCCGGTCAAGGGCATGTATCTTGGTTGCGGGCACCTCCCCAATAGGGGGTGTGTGGGAGGTGGCTGATCGGTGTCTCTTTCTCATCGATCTTTCTAACTTTCTATCCCTCTCCCTACCTCTCTGTAAAAAAATCAATAAAATATATTTAAAAAAAAAAGTTACAGTAAGTTATCCTTTCAGTGTTTCCATAGCAACGTCTGTCACAACAACATGCAAGGAAGCAATAATCCTGCTCATGTGAACACGTGAATTATCTTTTAATTTTAACATTAGTGTTTTAACTCTTGAGCTCATCAAGAGGTGTAAGTTTTCACAATCCAGAGTCAAACTTTGAAATTCTGACTTGTTTGCACATTTTAGAATTGATGCCTCAATTAGAAATGCGACTGGCCCCTGGAGAATTGAAAATGCAGCAATGGCCCAGCTGGTGTGGATCAGTGGTTGAGCCTGGACCCACGCACCAAGAGGTCCCAGGTTTGATTCCTGGTCAGGACACGTGCCCAGGTCGCAGGCTCAATCCCCAGTGGGGGGTGTGTAGGAGGCAGCCGATCAATGATTTCTTCTCATCATTGATGTTTCTCTCTCCCTTTCCTTCCTCTCTTTTTTAAATCAATAAAAACATACTTTAACCAAGAAAATGCAATGATATGTTTTTGGCCTTCCATCTTTAACACATCCATCTTCTGCTGTGAAGCTTTTTTTCATTTCAAGCTATTTCTCTATGGTTTCCTTTGCCATTTTTATGCATCTCTGACTTGCAAGCCATTATCTTGTCAGCTCAGCATAAGACATCTGCTCTTCCTTTTCTGAACTAAACAGCTTTGCTTCAGAGCTTAAATATTCCTGGCTCTCCATGTGCGCACAGAAGAAGTGCTGCTTGAAGGAAGTTCATTATGAAAGGCCTTTCTTCTGGAAATCTCGACTATAAAAACTAGCCAAGACCGGTTTGGCTCAGTGGATAGAGCATCGGCCTGCGGACTGAAAGGTCCCAGGTTCGATTCCGGTCGGGGGCATGTACCTTGCTTGCGGGCACAACTCCAGTAGGGGGCGTGCAGGAGGCAGCTGATCTATGTCTCTCTCTCATCGATGTTTCTGACTTTCTATCCTTCTTCCTCTCTGTAAAAAATCAATAAAATATATTTTTAAAAACTAGCTTTGGGGAAGGGGCATTTCAGCAGATTTACTTCCCAGCTGGGTCTTCAACTGTTCTTAGAAAACACTGCCACACAGCGTCCCAGCTAATCTGTACCACGTTACAAATTATTGAATTGTTTGTATACATTTTATTGACTTTTTACAGAGAGGAAGAGAGAGAGATCGAGAGTTAGAAACATTGATGAGAGGGAAGCATCGATCAGCTGCCTCCTGCACGCCCACTACTGGAGATGTGCCCGCAACCAAGGTACGTGCCCTTGACCAGAATCAAACCCAGGACCCCTCAGTCCGCAGGCCAGGCCAATGCTCTATCCACTGAGCCAAACTGGTTTTGGCTGAATGGGTTTTAAAAACAACGATTGCAGGGTTCATTTCCTCTATAGAAAGAAGACTATCTGAGGAAAGAGTAAGTGCTCGTAGGTCCATGGGGAACATGTAGAGTGTGCCCACTCTACCCGAACTTGCAGTCCTTGCCACTCTGGAGCAAGCATGTGACACAGTAGTCACATTGTCACCTGGAAACCTCCCCCGTCATGAGAGTTGAGTCAGAATCCCATCGAGCCTCTGGTGCTCACTCCATTCATAGGAAATACAGGGGAGAGAAGAGCAAGTTAAATGCCACTTTAGGAAAATCCACAGGCTGATCCTGGACCTGCGGCCAGTCTACATTTTCTCTGGCAAGTTAATAGTATTAAGAAAATATCAGCGACTTAAGAGAGCTAACGAGCATGTGGACACTGCTGTATCTTTATGGGAATAAATTAACTAGAAATATACATCTTATAAGAAATTTAGGAAATAGTGTTATGGGTTGAACCTTAAAAATATTAAGGGAGCCAAGGCCGATTTGGCTCATGGACAGAGCATTGGCCTGGGGACTGAAAGGTCCCAGGTTCAATTCCGGTCAAGGGCATGTACATTGGTTGCAGGCACATCCCCGGTAGAGGGCGTGCAGGAGGCAGCTGATCGATGTCTCTCTCTCATCGATGTTTCTGTTCCTTTCCCTTCCTCTCTGTGAAAAATTGATAAAATATATTTTAAAAAAATATTAAGGGAGCCTTGGCCGTTTGGGCTCAGTGGACAGAGCATTGGCCTGCAGACTGCAGGGTCCCAGGCTCAATGCCCAGTCAGGGCACATGCCTGGATTGTGGGCTCTGTCCCCAGTAGTGGATGTGCAGGAGGCAGCCAATCGATGACTCTCTGATCATTGATGTTTCTCTCTCTTTCCCCCTCTCTCTTCCTCTCTGGAAATCAATAAAAATCTACTTAAAAATATGAAGGGATGATGTTAAACGTTTGGTGGTGATAATGTTATGGTTAAATAAGAAAAGTCCATTTTGTAGAGCTGGGAATTGCAGCATGCAGGAATAAACTGACAATTAACTATGACATCTTTCAGAAGAGAACTAGGCAAATATGTCCAAATCTCGATAATTATTAAATCTGATCATCAGGGGTCAGCAGCATCCTCTCCTTAGGAGTGTGGTTAAACATTCTGGTTTGCATTTCATAAAAAGAGGTGAAAAGATCTAATAGAAAAATCCTATAAACTCTGTGTAATCAGAGAAATTCGTAATCGGATGCAACTGTTCTCCCTATTTCACTCCCAGTTCTTAGGAAGGCGCTCTGGCGTGGCCCGGGGCCGTGAAACTGGGAGCTGGAGCGTGTCAGCCGCCTGGCCCGTTACCTGACAGTCTTTCATTGCGTTCTGCACTGAAGCGTGGTCGCCCACTCGCTGCTGTTGTTTCAGTCTCTTTTCCTGGGTCTCCAACCAAGTTTTCAGACCTTGTACATTGTTTTCATATTCCGACCACGATTCCAAGAAGCCTTCCAACAGCTGGATCTGAAAAAAAACACACATAATGAAATAAAATTTACAATTTTATTTTAATTTCACATCATTGGCAGGCCGCGATTGCCTCCAAACTGAGAATGCATAAATTCATAAAATACAGCCCATGGTGTGTTTGATTAAAAATGAATGTTACCAAAGGCACATCAAGTACTATCTTTTGGTCAGCAAGTGAAGATCTTAAGTCTACTTAAAACAAGGGCAAAAGAAATTAAGAGGCGTCTTTAAAAAACTACAATAGTCGAAACCGGTTTGGCTCAGGAGATAGAGGGTCGGCCTGTAGTCTGAAAGGTCCTAGGTTCAGTTCCGGTCGGGGGCATGTACCTTGGTTTCGGGCACATCCCCAGTAGGGAGCATGCAGGAGGCAGCTGATCAATGTCTCTCTCTCATTGATGTTTCTAACTCTCTATCTCTCTCCCTTCCTCTCTGTAAAAAAATCAATAAAATATATATTTTAAAAAAAAAAAAAACTAAAATAATATGAAGTATACAAAGGGTAGAGGGTGCATAAGACAAAATAATCGACATGATGAAAGAACATGTAGAGCCAGCAGTAGCTGGTTTGGCTCAGTGCATAGAGCATCGGCCTATGGACTGAAGAGTCCCGGATTTGATGCTGGTCAAGGGCACATGCCCATGTTGTGGGCTCCATCCCAAGTAGGGGGCGTACAAGAGGCAGACGATCAATGACTCCCTCTTATCATTGATGTTTCTCTCTCTCTCTCCTTTCCTCTCTGAAATCAATAAAAAATATAGACATGTTTTTACAAAAGAACATGTAGAGAGAGCCATGTATGTGTCCTTTGGTGGCACTCTCTCCAGCAGCATCCCTGAGCCCAGGTCGGACAGTCTGTCGCTATCCTGCTCATACAGTTAATTTTCTTGACAGAGTCTCCCTCTCCTTGGAGTCTTCGTGAAATTCGGCAGCGGGGCCACGTGGCTTACCTTCTCAGCCACCAGACCCTGCAGGATCTGCCAGCTCTTATTCATCGCTCCGAGCTGCTCGGCAAAATCCGTCTTGTCGCTGCGCTTGCTCTCCACGTCCTGAGTGCTGATCTGCAGCACCGACTGGTTCACGAAGTCAACTGTCAGCTGCTTACAGTTGATGTCGATTTTAAAGCCCTGGAGCGAGGAGGGAGGAGAGAAAGCAAGGTCAGCTGGGTGCGTGTCACGTGTTTTCTCAGGAGCTGGAGAGCCCTCAGTAACCAAGAGGTTAATATCGTAACGTCCGTGCGTTAGTCCAAATGGCACAATCTGTGTGCATGCAGAGAACCCGGGATGTTCAGAAACTGAATATATATAAGATATACAGTGGTACCTCAAGATACGAGTGCCTTAACATATGAGATTTTTGAGATACGAGCTGTTGAGTGAGCAAATTTTGCTCTGAAATACGAGCAACATTTGAGATAGGAGTAACTGCGCAGATAGGATGGCTGCACACGACCCACCAGTTTACCGCGACTCGAGCGTCTCATAGTTTCCCACACCTCAAGGTTACAGAACAAATTAAACTCGTATCTCGAGGTACCACTGTATATGAATACAGTAAAACTTGAATTTATAAATATATTGGAATTTATAAATATATATATATGGCAGAGGATGTAGAATTAGATCCATTTTATGATTCCACTATACAGCATTTATATAATAGAAATTTTTATGAGTTCTTAACATGACACAAAATCTTACTCAAAACGATTCCTAACACCAGACGACTTCTCTCTGCCTGTCACCAGGGAGGCAATGTTCTTACTGTGATACACCTGTCCGGTCCCCATGGGTGAAACCTATACCTCCCCGCCTGATGACTATCGCGCAAGTTCTTATGTCCCTTCACATAAAACAGTTCCAAACCATGAAACGGGAGAGATAACACCTGTGTCATAATCACCTTGTATTTCTGAAGATACTCGTTGATGGCCTTGCAGCCTATGGCGTTTTTTATGTCCTCTTCATCCTTCTGAATGACGTTCTCCATGAGGGCGATCCACGTCATGACTTCCGAAATGGCATGGCGCGAGGGCAGCTTGTCCATCTGGAGCTGCACGGGGCGGGGGGCAAGTCACAAGCATGAAAATTCAAACCCGGTTACCCCAAACACCCCACAGGAGCCTTTATTAATGTCCCTGCAGAGGTAACGCATCTTTTTTTTTTAATATATTTTATTGATTTTTTACAGAGAGGAAGGGAGAGAGATAGAAAGTCAGAAACACTGATGAGCGAGAGACGTCGATCAGCTGCCTCCTGCACGCCCCACAGTGGAGACGTGCCCGCAAGCAAGGTACATGCTCCCAACCAGAATCGAACCTGGGACCTTTCAGTCCGCAAGCCGACGCTCTATCCACTGAGCCAAACCGGTCTCGGCAAGGTAAAGCATCTTAATGCCATGTTTGGCTCTTAACCTCATGGGAAGCTTGGAGTTAAACATCAGGCAGACACTGAACAATCATCCTCATCTTACGCTCACTTGCCATCCAACACTATAAACATTGTATAAACACCGGCTAATTAATCAAAATACCAGAGGGAAGAAAATATTATTGTTATTTTATAGCTAGTTTTATGACTTTCAAAAAAAAACACCCCTAACTACAAAACACTCAACAGATGTATCTTATTAATTAGCTCGTAAAAATCTCTGTGTATTATGACTCAGGAATGTTAAAAGGAGAAAGAAAAATACCGCAATACCAACTATCGTTTTCGAGGGCTTTGGCACTCTCATATTTATTCCTAAGAGCAGAGCCAAATTCTGCAGTCTCTAAAATATACTTACTGGTCTGAGTCTTAATATATCATGCGTTTATACAGCTACTTAGTGTTATAATTTGCAAAAACGTAAGCCATCGTTTAAAATATTTATGGATTTCTATGAGGTGCAGAATGAGGCAGAGATAAATGTGAGATGTACAGCTGCTGATTAGTAGGATTAAAAATTGGCGTTATACACATCTATCTTACTGTATCTACAGTGATGAGCACAAGAGAGAGAGAGAAGAAGAGAGAGAGAGAGAGAGAGAGAGAGAGAGAGAGAGAGAGAGAAAGAAACTCTCTGGGAGTTCAGACGAGAGAAACATGTCTCCAGGAAAGAGAACTGACTTCCCTTCTCTAACTTCTCTTCCCTCACTGAATGGATGCCAGCTGCTATATTGTAGGTAAAACCATAGGTCTTTTACATGTATTACTCTTAAATCTTCAAGGCTCCCCACTTTATAAGGTAGGAGCAGTTACCCACACTTCACTCATGAGAAAACCAAGAGTTGAAACAAGACCAGAAAGGAACTGTAACACACATACACACACATACACACACACATACACACACACACATACACACACGCACTAAAGCAGCCCGTGGGCCCTGCCAGCGTGGCTCAGTGGTTGAGCGTTGACCTGTGAACCAGGAGGTCATGGTTCTATTCCCGGTCAGGGCACAAGCCCGGGTTGTGGACTCCATCCCCAGTGTGGAGGGTGCAGGAGGCAGCCAATTAATGACTCTCTCTCATTGATGTTTCTCTCTCTCTCTCTCTCCCTCTCCCTTCCTCTCTGCAATCAATAAAAGTATATTAAAAAATAAAAAAGAAGCCTTAGAAGATCTGGCATCTGTAAGCATGGCATTGGGTGAAAGGTTCACTTTAATACCCGGTACAATGCAAGAGAGAGAAAAAACAAGATGTCCCAGATGAAGCTGACTTAAATCGAGAGCAAAAGCAGATGGAGGCAGCTTTGCGGTCCTCACTGCTCCAAGCGGCCGTGACCAAAGGCTCTCGCCGTACCTGGTGCAGCTTCTCCTGCACGGCGGGGATGTTGGTCAGCAGCTCCGTCCACTGGCCGTCTATGCGCGACAGCTCGGAGCGCAGGGCGGCCGTGTCCACTTTCTTCAAGCGGAGGAGCTGGTTCCCGGTGCTCAGCACAGACGACTTCAGCGAGGACTGGGCATCCACTTCTTTGGAAAACTCCTGGAAGAAGGAGCAGAGTGCAAATCGCCATTAGAGAGCCTGCCTTTCCTTTAAGGCAGTGGTTCTCAACCTTCCTAAGGCCGCGACCCTTTAAGACAGCTCCTCATGGGGTGGTGACCCCCACCCATAAAATTATTTCCGTGGCTACTTCATAGCTGTAATTTTGCTACTGTGATGAACTGTCATGTAAATATCTGATAGGCAGGATGTATTTTCATTGTTACAAACTGAGCATAATTAAAGCATAGTGATTAATCACAAAAACAACATTAATTATATATGGTGAAATATTTATTTCTAATTACAAATAAATGAAATTTTGTCTTGAATCATGGTGTAGCATGGGTAACAGATCATAGGACAACAGTAAACTACATGGCTACACTTTGCTACACGGAGGAGCGGTGTGTTGGTTCCTAAGACCATGGGAAATAGGTGTTTTCCGTTGGTCTCAGGCGACCCCTGTGAAAGGGTCATTTGACCCCCAAAGGGGTCACGGCCCATAGGTTGAGAACCACTGCTTTAAGGAAAAAAGGAGACCAGTTTATGATAAAAACAACTGTTTTTTACATCTTAAAGGGGAGGTATGGGAAGCATCGCAGGGAACAAACTAAAGCAGCCTATTCTCTCCCTGAATAAGAGCCAACTATAAGCCACCACCTATAAGCCACTACCCATAAGCCATCACCTGTAAGCCACCACCTATAAGCCACTACCCATAAGCCATCACCTGTAAGCCACCACCTATAAGCCACTACCCATAAGCCATCACCTGTAAGCCACCACCTATAAGCCACTACCCATAAGCCATCACCTGTAAGCCACCACCTATAAGCCACTACCCATAAGCTACCACCTATACGCCACTTCCTGAAAGTGGGAATGTGAGCATGCTGCAGAATTCTGCAACACACAGCTCACACCGGGGATTCTGCAGAGCATGGTGTATTAAGTTCACCCACGGACAGCTGGTTTCCTCTCGTCTAGTGCAGATCAGGTCTCAGCTAGAGGCCTGCAAATGATACGTGTGAGTCAAGGGCGTTAGACTCTTACCAGGAACGCGTTCAGGTGATCACGGACCATCTCCAGCTCCTGGGGGACGGTCACAGATTGCTGGGTCCAGAATTCCAGCCGGTCTCTGGCGGTCTGTAGCCAGTGAGCAAGCGCGGCAGACTCGCTTTGATACCTGTGAGCGGATTGATGAGCCTGTGAGGTGAACCTCCAATCCCTGCTTTCTGCTCGCCCGTGTTATTCGCCCATGTCTTTTCATTTTTTTAAATGTTTATGGAATGTGTTAGGGGTGGCATTGGGTGCTATCATTATACGGGTTTTGGGGTGCAAATCTATAGCACATCATCTGTATTTTATTTTATTTTATTTTTTTAATATATTTTATTGATATTTTACAGAGAGGAAGGGAGAGGGATAGAAAGTCAGAAACATCTATGAGAGAGAGACATCGACCAGCTGCCTCCTGCACGCCCCCTACTGGGGATGTGCCTGCAACCAAGGTACGTGCCCTTGACCGGAATAGAACCTGGGACCCTTCAGTCCACAGGCCGAAGCTCCATCCACTGAGCCAAACCGGTTTTGGCCATAATCTGTATTTTATATTGTGCATTCACCACCCCAAGTCCAGTGAGTTCCCTTCCGTCACCATTTATCCTTCCTTTACCTTCTTCTCTCTCTCCATCCCTCTTTCCTCTGGTAATCACCATCCTGTCGGCCGTGTGACCCGATGCTAATCTTAAAGGAGGCATGATGGATTTGAGAGGATAAATGCCCTATGTTCGAACTCTCAAATTCTCATTCCCTTAATAATTATGCCTGAAGCAAATCAGTCTCTCCCAGCTTCTTCTTCCCTAAGCTGAGAATAAAAATGCATTTCCCCTCTCCATTCACGTTGAGGCTATTCAGACCCTTTCAGATGACTGTTATTAAAAGCTTTTGAAAATAAAGATGGCATAGAAATAGGGTATTTCATTATGTAACATCACCTCCTCCACTTTCCTTGAATATTCCTTTTGTCCTTGAGAGACTTCATCTTCTCAAAACCACTCTCTCTTCTTTCCCTCCGGGTTTACTGTGACCGCGCATGTGCAGTCAACAGGTAAGAAGGAGGTCAGCTCAAAGGGAAGGTACCCGCCTCCCTACCCTACTTTGGATTACATGTTTATACGATTCTACAAGAATCCAATTGGGGGCTTTGTGTTTGTCTTTATTTGCCACACTATGGGATTCGTTCCTATAGGGACCATGCTATCTTTTTCAAGTCCTGTACCCACTAGCATTATAAATCCTCTTTTTTTAATTTAAATATATTTTATTGATTTTTTACAGAGAGGAAGGGAGAGAGATAGAGAGTTAGAAACATCGATGAGAGAGAGACATCGATCAGCCACCTTCCGCACGTCCCCTACTGGGGATGTGCCCGCAACCAAGGTACATGCCCTTGATCAGAATCAAACCTGGGACCTTTCAGTCCGCAGACCTACACTCTATCCACTGAGCTAAACCAGTTTCGGCTATAAATCCTCTTTAACACTAATTTTAAAAATGGGCAAGCCGAAACTGGTGTTGCTCAGTGGTTAGAGCATCGGCCTGAGGACAGAAAGGTCCCAGGTTCAATTCTGATCAAGGGCATGTACCTTGGTTGCGGGCACATCCCCAGTAGGGGGCGTGCAGGAGGCAGCTGATCCGTGTTTCTCTCTCATCGATGTTTCTAACTATCCTTCTCCCTTTCTTTTTGTAAAAAATCAATAAAAAATAATAATGATACATAAATAAAAATGGGCAAAATAGCCTGGCATTACCTGGTCCAGTGTTTCAAGATCGTTTCCAACCTGTGAAGTTCCTTAGACACTTTGTTGGTACTGGTGAGCCAGTGTTCTCCCAGCTGGTTCAGCTGGCTCTCCAGCTCCGAGCAGTTAACGGAGAGCAGAAGGCGCTTCCCGTCATCCAGCGCCTGATATAACTTGGGCTGGTACTCATTAAGGCTGGATTTCAAGCGCTGAGATGATGAAAAAGACCGTGTCAGAAGTTCGGATAACGCACTTTGTCTTTCTCAGGGTCACAGCTCCTCTGGTGCCCATCTGTTCCCATGATCCTTAGTCAAACTTGGGTGATTTGCTCCCAAGTGACACTGGAAACTTTGAGATGCTTCACTTACTATATCTAAGCATAAATGTCCTTATGTATGTATGTATGTATTTGGTGGTGATTTTACAGGCATGTAAGACTATCAAACTAGAATTATTTCACCACATGAACTACAGGAAATGCCTGGTGGCAGCTGAGTTTTCAAGAGGAGTACTCTGTCATTTAAAAAGAACCTGTTAATACCCATAAAAGAACAAACTATAATATTTTTTTAAGATAGTGGGATATCAGGATAGACTACAGAAAATGCTTGGTGGAGACTGAATTTTCAAAAGGAACTGTCATTAAAAAGAAAAGAAACCTTCTTATATACTACTAGAGGCCCAGTGCACAAAATTCATGCACAGGGGGGAGATGTGTCCCTCAGCCCAGCCTGCACCCTCTCCAATCTGGGACCCCTCCAGGGATGTCTGACTGCCCGTTTAGGCCCGATCCTGGTAGTCAGTCGGACATTCTTCTCACAATCCAGAACCACTGGTTCGCCACTGCTCGCCTGCTTGCCTTCCTGAGTGCCCCTAACTACTTCTGCCTGCCAGCCTAATTACCCCCTAACCACTTCCCTGATAGCCTGATTGATGCCTACCTATTCCCCTGCCAGCCTATTTGCCCCTAAATGCCCTCCCCTGCAGGCCTGGTCACCCCTAACTCCCCTCCCCTGCAGGCCTGGGTATCCCCAACTGCCTTCCCTTGCAGGCCTGGTCCCTCCCATCTTCCCTCCCTGCTGGCCATCTTGTGGCAGCCATCTTGTGTCCACATGGGAGCAGCTATGTTTGACCCCATGTGGGCAGCCATCTTGTGTGTTGGAGCGATGGTCAATTTGCATATCACGCTTTTATTAGATAGGATTATAAAACCAACACTTAAAATGTATGTGCGACAATGTCAATAGCTCGAAGTCAAAGTAACAGTGCTTTGTATTTGCTTGCACGTTTGTTGAGATTCTGTTACAGCCATGGGAGGGTTTCAGAAGGAAACGTGGCAACTTCCCCCACCGCGATGATGCCGTGGGGACGCCCACCTGGTAGAGCGTGATCCGATCGACGAGCCTGTCCTCGCTCTCCTCCACCAGCCCCACGCTGGGGACGCTGCCCTCCACCACCTCCAGCTGCCTGCGGAGCTCCCGCTGGTCCTCGTCCAGATGGGACCACGTCTGCAAACGCAACGCCAGCCCATGAGCGAGTGAGCAGCCCCCATGGAGGTACAGCGTCCCTCTTCCTGTGCCAAATCCACACTCGGCAGATTCCCTTTGAAGTCCGGTCAGAGGGAAGTGTCTATGTGGGGGGTTTGCTCGGGGAAGCAGAGGATGGCTCTGACGCCAGGAATCAGATGGTGACACAGAAAAGCATTATCGACAGCCCGTGGCATCTGCAACTAACTAGCAGCAGGGGCAAGTCGCTAACTGAGCATGGGACAAGGCACTCAACGTCTCTGAACCTCCTCTTTAACATTCAAACATGGGAGTAATAATATCTCTGTGGTCCGTTTAGGAGGGTTACACAGGATAAGGTATGCATTATGCCTGGAACACAGTAAGCAGCTGATTGCCCAGTTTTCATTCTTGACCACAAAATGATGAATGCATGTTTTGTCTAGAAGGCATGGGCCTGTTTACTTCATGTAGGAAGTGAGCTAAATACATTACACTTGCAAATTTAAAAAAGCACAGACGTTTAAGAAATATGAATACATAGCATAGGCCAGTGGTTCTCAACCTTCCTCAGGCGGCAACCCTCGCATACAGCTCCTCATGGGGTGGTGACCCCCAACCATGAAATGTTGCTACTGTTATGCATCATGATGTAAATACCTGCATTTTCCTATGGTTTTAGGCGACCCCTGTGAAAGGGTCGTTCGACCCCCAAAGGGGTCACAACCCACAGGTTGAGAACCGCTGGCCTAGGCATTCTACTAAGGAGAATGCTCAAGTGACTTTTTTCTAATTTCAGACTTTTATGTTATTGGAAATGGGGAAGCCTTCCTGCCAATCACTTGAAATTCACTGCCATAATTTATAGCCGAGGTCAGCAGTTTCGCAGCCTGCCTCTCAAGCCCCACACCTCATCCTGCCCAGAAAGAAGGCAGTCCACGTATAGCGGCCACTGAATGAGGGGAAAGCTTTCTCAAAATGCAAATTGGAAACTCAGTGGGCACAAGGCGACACGTGAGGATGCTTCTCAGAGTTCTAAGGAGGCAAATCACTGGCATAACTGTGCCCTGCCTTCATGGGCCACTTGGCCGTGGGGGGGGGGGTCTGCTGTAGGGGAGGGTGCTGCCTCCAGGGACTCACCTCTAGAATGTACTCCAGCTCCACGCCCCTTTTGTGAGCCCCTTTGAGGACGGCGGAGGCCTGCGCCATCACTTCTGCGTGCAGCTGCGTTTCCTGCAGGGCCGCAAAGCTGATTATCTTCCTGAAGAGCGTTTCGGTCAGGATCATATGGGATTCCAGACCCTGGAAGTATTCCTGTGATTGTTCAGGAAGAAAGAGGTCAGCGGCTCGTTCACGTACCACCACAGGATAACATGGTTTCACATGGTATCCGCTGGTATATGAGGGACACTGCTCCATCACTGCTGGCCTCCACCTTCCCCCAGCGGAGACAGGGGCTCAGCCTCCTGACTGGCCTCTCTTATTCCTCCACATGAGCCTCTATACACAGCTCTGCCCTCCACAAAGCCCTCCAGAGGTAACCAGCCTCTGCTCTCCGCATCCCTCATCCCTGCGGTCTGCACTTCCTTCCTGTCCTGACCCGCCGCTCACTAACTGCACCATCCAAACTGGCCGCCCTGGTCCCTGGCACACCTTACCTCCCATTCCCCATCCGGGCCTCTGGTTAGACTCCTTCCTCACCTGACACGCTCACAGCTTCCTCTCTCTATGTAGGGCTTAAGTGGTACAGTGGTACCTCGAGATACGAGTTTAATTCCTTCCGTAACCTTGAGGCGTGGGAAACTATGAGACGCTCGAGTCACAGTAAACTGGTGGGTCCTGTGCATCCGGCCGATCCGCGAGATTGCTCCTATCTCAAATGTTACTTGTATTTCAAAGCAAAAATCTCTCGCCCGATGGCTCGTATCTCAAAAATCTCATGTTAGGGCACTCGTATCTCGAGGTACCACCGTATTATGTATTCTAAATTTCCCTCAGATCATACCTACATACAACGAAGCTGCAGACCTTGCGCCGTCCTACAAATGTGTTTTGAATTGTTCCTTTTTCTGTGTCAAAGGCCTCAGAGGCAGGAGGTAGGGTTTATCCCACTTCCTGTTCCCAGCACCGCAGGCAGAAATGAAAGGCCGAGAATCTACATACAGTAATATTTAGTATGCGCTACATGCCAGGTTCTCTGTCTGCATTTACTCCTGACAACAACTGTCTGAGGCAGGCAGATTTATCTCCCATCTTATAGATGGGGACACTGAGAGGTCCAGTCTATGCAACTCGTCCAAGGTCACTGCCGAGCTAGCTCCCCCTCAGACGATGCTCTGGTCAGGAGAAGCTAGAATCATCTTTTTAAATCAACCCTCAATCATTCTATCAGAGAAGCTTAACGTTGGAAGAGAACTTGGACATCACAGAGGTCAAGTTCATGGGAAGCTGAAATTCCTCTTACAGCCCCATCTCTCCCTGACAGCCTTGGATGGGCTTCTCGTGGCCAGGAGGGCTGTGGGTTCAAGGCAGCTTACTCCTTTCAGCGTTCTGCATCTATTGAGCTTAATTCCTCTGTTATTTATAGTCATTGATCCTGGTTTCTTCTCTGGAATAACTCAGGGGTTATTTTATTATTAGAGTCAAACGATTTGAGAAAAGCCAGCTGTGAACTTGAAAGCCATGTTTTCAAAGCCAAATGATAAGGCCTTCATAAATCACAACCTTCTGGACAAAAACCTCTGGGAAAAAATAGCACGAAATCTCCTAGTAAAACAAATCTACCTTGAGAAGCCACCACAGAGCTACAGGACAGTAGAATGTTTAACCATCTGTAACCCAACTGGATTTTTAAAGTTTCCCTCTCAGAACTTCCAGGAACCTTGGAGTTTGGGATTCTGAACTGGCAAAATCGGCCTTTCTGCGATTATTGCTAATCATGCAAGAGTCACCTTTGTGTGCGCATTAAACAGGCATGGCGGAATTGAGGAGCAGGGTCTAACTTGAACTTGGTAGGGCATAGACTGCTGGAGCAATCGCAGGCCTACCGAGTTCGATTGCGTAGCAAAAGGACCTGTTGTCCCCAGAAGGAAACTCTTGCAGCCACAGAACTAAAGGAGCATGTGTTTAAGCCATAAGAACCCCAGGTGAGAGAGAGAAACCCGTTCCTGGAGCATAGCGGGGAGTCCTTAGTCAGGCAGAGAGAACACTTACAACTAGACGAACAAATGGGCATAAAAAAACACAAAGAAGCCGAATCCGGTTTGGCTCAGTGGATAGAGCATCGGCCTGCGGACTGAAGGGTCCCAGGTTCGATTCCGGTCAAGGGCATGTATCTTAGTTGTGGCCACATCCCCAGTGGGAAGCATGCAGGAGGCAGCTGATCGATGTTTCTCTCTCATTGATGTTTCTAACTCTCTATCCCTCTCCTTTCCTCTCTGTAAAAAATCAATAAAATATATTTCAAATAAAAAAATCACAAAGGAAAATAGCAGTTGAGATGGAAGCTGGGCTCCTTTGAAGAGATTCCTTGTGTTTCCCTGTTTATGAATGGCAAAGCTTGGGAAGAAATACTTAAAATCACTGCTGAGGTTGGTATTCTTTTTTAACTGATAACACAATAGAGCACAGCCTCTGTAATTGTTCTGTGCTACTGAATGCCAGTGAGTTTGCGTACACATTTGTTTACCATTTTAAAGATTCACGTATACAAGTAGGAACTCCTAAAAGTTTGAAAATATATAATATTTACTCAATTATTCATCAGCCAGAGAGACGACACTTGCACAAGTACCTTCTCCCCCTCTCGCTACCTTATGTTTGTCCAGGAGCTGCTGGACTTCCGCTTTGGAGGACACGATCATTTTCTGGTCGCCTGCCATCTTCTCCTGTCCCGTCTCTAGCAGGTCAGCCAGATCCTGCAGGGCCCGTTCGTACTGACTCTTGAGCGCGAGGTTCTGGTTCAGTCCACTCCGCCGAGAGCCGATGGTCATCATCAGCTCATCATACATGTCCTGAGAAACACAGACAGCAGCATTCACTCAAGTGACGTTGAGGCTCCTCTCTAAAAACACCTCACCCACCCAACCCCAACCCAAGGACGTGTCTTCAGGTGTCTGTGTGCCCACGGTGATGCTCTGTGTATTGGGCATCCATCCAACCTGCCTTACTCAGAATCCTCACTTCAAAAACTTCTTGCAAAAAAGATAAGCTAGCCAGAACTGGTTTGGCTCAGTGGATAGAGCATCCGCCTATGAACTAAAAGGTCCCAGGTTCGATTCCCATCAAGGGCATGTACATTGGTTGTGGGGACATCCCCAGTAGGGGGCGTGCAGGAGGCGGCTGATCGATGTCTCTCTCTCATCGATGTTTCTAACTTTCTATCCCTCTCCCTTTCCTTCTGTGAAAAATCAATAAAATATATTTTAAAAAAGAAAAGTGTAAAATTATTAAAAAAAAAAAAAAAAGATAAGCTAGCCCAGTGGTGTGGCTCAGTGGTTGAGCATCAACCTATGAACCTGAAGGTCATGGTCAGGGCATGTGCCCAGGTATGAGCTTTATCCCCCGTGTGGGGCATGTGGGAAGCCACTGTCTCATCATTGATGTTTCTATCTCTCTCTCCCTCTCCTTCCTCTCTGAAATCAATAAAAACATAACTTTATTAAAAAAGCTAATTTTTTTAAACATTACAACGGATATACAAAAACACTGTCTAGAAATGACACATGGGGTAGACTGAACCAGTCTTCTTGGCATGTCAATGTTTGTGGTGAGATGGGGGATCAAAAATTGTTCATGGAGGTGAAGGTAAATGACCCAGAAAATGTAATTCCAATTTTTATAATGTTCTCCACATTCATATACTTTGAGTAATGGACTGTAGTATCGTTAACATTTCGGATACTAATTAATAACTGGATTTGGGAATGTTCTCCACATAAAGAGCTTGAGAAGCAGACGCATTTACTGGGAGCTGGAAGACTTGAAAAGGCCATGTTTTGGCCAAATGTGCTGAAATAAATAAATATCTTAACTGGAAAGGCATTTTAGAAGATGATGATACACCGAATACGGAATTTATTTGAGCCATATGGACCTGATTAACGTGCCACGTGACGGTCCGAGCTGGAAAGTTCAACTGTCATGGCCGTTTACGGCCCTGACGTTGGATCTCACGCCTGACGTTAACCATGGGCGGAAACTGTCTACAAAGGACAGGGTTGGGGGCCGTTGGCTCATGACATTGCGAAATGTTAGACAGTGGGCTGAGATGCTTGACATAAAAATGCTCTTGTAAAAACAAGAGCTCTTTTATTTCCTGGAAAGGAAGGACCTGTGAACCTGGACCGGATTCAGGCTAGCACTTCTTCCATGGTCTGTAATAGGCATGCAGAGCAAATGTGTGCGGATGTGCCACCATGCGCATGTTTTTTTCTTTTTAAATATCTTTTATTGATTTTTTTAAAGAGAGGAAGGGAGAGAGATAGAAAGTCAGAAACATTGATGAGAGAGAGACATCGATCAGCCGCCTCCTGTATGCTCCACAGTGGAGATGTGCCTGCAAGCAAGGTACATGCCCCCGACCGGAATCGAACTTGGGACCCCTTAGTCCGCAAGCCAACACTCTATCCACTGAGCCAAACCGGTCTCAGCCACATGTTTTTTCTTAATGTAACTTAACTGTGTTGCTCATCAAAAGCTAAGCTTTTTGCTGGGGTGATATCCCAGGCTCGGCCTACCACCCTGACAGCAGATTCTTGGGGGAAGTGTCTGTCCAGGAAAGCAAGGAACCCCAAGTTGCCCTCTGCTCCTGAGTGAGGCCAGGGGGTCTGTGTAGATTTCAGCTTCCTCCTGGTTTAAACTTTCTGTTTTGTTCTGGAAATGACGCAGTGTCTGATAAAAACCACTCTTTGAATAGAGAGTAGATTTCCCTTTCTTAGCTCTTTGAGATTGGACTGATAATAATTACATTTTCTACAGTAGAAAATAATATAGCACAACTAAACTACACCACAGATGTCAGCCAACAGAATAACAAATGATTAAAAAAAATCTTGAAAGCTTGGAATACAATTTTTTTTATTGCATTAAATGTAGTAAAAATTTCACAAACCCAGTTTGGATCATTGGATGGAGCGTCAGCCTGCAGACTAAAGGGTCTGGGTTTGATTCAGTTCAAGGGCATGTACCTTGGTTGCAGGCACATCCCCAGTGGGGGGCATGCAGAAGGCGGCTGATCGATGTCTCTCTCTCATCGATGTTCCTAACTCTCTATCCCTCTCCCTTCCTCTTTGTAAAAATTCAATAAAATATATTAAAAAAATATATAGTAAAAATTCAGAAGATTTTCTAAGAGTTACTGGGAAGAAAAATGAGAACTTAAGTGAACTGAATATTATAGAGAAAAACCAGGAAAATAGAGAAAATACTTTTTTTTTTTTGTGTTCCAGTTGGGATGCACCATTGACTGCTATTGGTAGACACTCATACCTGGAGCTTGGACAGTTCCTGCAGGGCGGGCTGCTCGATCTGCAACTTGTCAGCGCGCTTTTTTAATTCAGCAATCCCTGCATCCAGTTCCTTCAGCCCGTCTTCAGCCTGCTGGATGGCCTAGGTAAAATGTACGATATTTCGTCAAAACCCCCCTGAATAATTCCCCACAAAAAGGATAACTTCCGTGTCTCCTTATTTATTCCTCTTCTGTCCACATAAAACAGTACAGCCAGCCAAACTCAATGCTATGCAACGTAAAAACCATGGTCACATGATGTGGGAAAGAGAAGAAGGCCTTTTATTATGCTATAGATCAGTGGTTCTCAACCTTCCTAAGGCCGCAACCCTTGCATACAGTTCCTCATGTGGTGGTGACCCCCAACCATGAGATTTTGCTACTGTTATGCATCGTGATGTAAACATCTGCATTTTCCGATGGTCTTAGGTGACCCCCGTGAAAGGGTCGTTCGACCCCCAAAGGGGTCTCGACCCACAGATTGAGAAACGCTGCTACACATCAACTATTTTAAAGGTGGGGAGGTAAGAAGGACTGAGAATGGAGGGTTTGGGATATAATACCTTCCTCAGGTTGTGGGTTGTGGGCACATCCCCAGTGGGGGGCATGTAGGAGGCGGCTAATTGATGTCTCTCTCTCAACAATGTTCCTAACTCTCTATCCCTCTCTCTTCCTCTCTGTAAAAATTCAATAAAATATATTTAAAAAAATGAATGAAAAGAAGCATGATGTATGACATTAGAAAAAGGTATCTGCCTGGAATTGTCCACGGGAGAGGTGAGGAACCTTTTTCCTGTCACGGGCCATTTAGATATTTATAACATCACTCTCGGGCCACACAAAATTATCAGCTTAAAAATGAGCCTGCTATATTTGGCCAAACATTTCATTAACTCACTCCTCAAGCCTTCGCAGGGCCAGACCTAATGATTTCATGGGCCTTAGAGGGCCCGGGGGAAGGATATTGCCCACGCCTGGTGTAGGGAATCATGTTGTGGTTTCCGGAAATGCATCTTTGACAACATGTGACTGCATGGTTTCCCCAAGAAGCAGAAAATCATACAACTGACAAGTATTACAGCAGCTGCCAGTGCTAAGCCTTGTCTTTCCAGGGTGAGGTGTGCAGAGGCAGAAGATCTCATCCGGGCCCTCTGCAACCTAACCATGTGGCTGGGAAGCCCGAATACACACAGGACAGCAACACCAGCAGGTACTAAATGAACTTGACAGGAGCCGTCCCTGCAAGAGCACTTTGGAAATGGGAGATCCCGTGTGTCCTGGAGCAGAATGAGCAGGCTTTGGGAAGAAATGCAACCTCGGTTGCCCTTGAAGAAGGAAAAGAACATGAATTCCAGATGGCAGATAAAAACACATGTGCCCTGTTTTCTTTCCTGAATCCCCACTACCACCGCAGCAAATGCTTTGTTTGCTTGTTTCTGGGTGTGTGTTACACCCATCCATCTACAAGGACAATACAGGAGGAAAGAAGGCAATACCAGCAAAATTTTGGAAGCTGGCCGAGACTGGTTTGGCTCAGTGGATGGAGCGTCGGCCTGCAGACTGAAAGGTCCCAGGTTCGATTCTGGTCAGGGGCATGTACCTTGCTTGTGGGCACAACTCCAGTAGGGGGCGTGCAGGAGGCGGCTGATAGATGTCTCTCTCTCATCGATGTTTCTGACTTTCTGTCCCTCTCCCTTCCTCTCTGTGAAAAATCAACAAAATATATTTAAAAAATAATTAAATATTCATGGGCGTGTGGTATGTGCTTGTTCAGCTAGTGAGGTGTGTGATCAAGTCCAGACACCCATGATTTGTAGACTCAAGTCCAAATTCTCCAACACGCCACGGCTCTCACTGCAAGTGTCTCCTGCATTCCCATCCAGCCTTGTTTCCCCTCCATCACATGGACTCATGGTTAAGTTCAGCTAACGAGGGCCGCTCACTTCCTCCTGCAGATCCCTGTCTGTCTCCTGTGCCTTTGTTCTTGCTGTCCCTTCCTGTGGCTCCCTTTCTTCCGGTCCCTGGGTGTCCCAGGTCCAGTTCTGATTTCCCTTTGCAGACTCTTCCCTGACCTCACCCCTCCGGAGGCACCCCACCCCTCTTCCTCTGTCCACAGGGCCCCTCTGTGCCGCCCCGGGGGCGGTCTGACTTCCCACCCAGGTCACTGACATTCACGCCTAATCTCACTGTTAGGGGACACCTCCTTCAGGTCAGCAGCTGTCAGGGACACCTCTCCGCAGCTCACATTTCCCCGTGCCATGCAGGCCTCCGGGAGAGTCAGTGTAACCTGGCCCGAGATTCCAATCCGGCTCTCCCAAGCAAAACATGCGGCAAACAGAGATGCCGCGCTAAGCCATCCATCTTGACATGTCACCGTAAATCCGATCGGCTCTCAGCTTCTGGAAAAAGGCGACTGTAAATACCTCGATCTGCTCCGCCACGGGCTGTTCGAACACATTGGCCAGTTTCTGCAGAAGCATGTATTTGCTGTCAGCCAGCGAGGTACACAGCACCTTCAGGTCATTCTAGGGGGGGGAGAAAGAGGAAGACTGAACATGCGCACCGGGAAATTCACATGGTTATAGACATAACACGCGCTCTTGGAAATAACATACAGGGGTGGGAACGTGATGTTCAGAGAACTCAATGCTGTTCCAGGCGAAGGTAAAAGAAACTGGTGACAATTCACTTGAAATGCTAACTTTGACATTTGGATGATCGTTACACAAACCATTTTTAACACAACATACCAGGAGGCAAGGCATACAAATAAAAAGAGCACCAGTGGTCACCCTGACTTCTCGTTCTGTCTGAAATAAATGTGCACATTTAAACATCCCAGCAGAAATAGTACACTGATGACTTCTATCCAGTAAAACAACTTATTGGTGTTATACCCTGGTTAGGGAAGAAAATAAAATTCCTAAGAATAATAGGATTCCTTTCTTCTTTTCTCCTCTCCTTCTCTCTCTCCCTCCCTTCCTGCTTTTCCCTAGATTCAAAGAATGTGCACAAGCTTATAAAAAGCCACCCAGAAGTTTAGAAAAGAACCATGTTCATGATGACCAAAGACATATTAAGAGAAAACAACAAAAGTCCTTAGCTACGCCTTTTGTCCACAAACATTACCACTTAAAAGTCCAAATATGCCCTGGCCGGTAGCTCAAATGGTTAGGGCAGCATACTGATAGCCATGGTTCAGGTTCAATCCCTGGTTTCTCTATCTCTCTCTCTCTCTTCCCTCTTCCTCTCTTAAAAAAATCAATCCATGAAAAGGTTCGTGTATTGATATTAAGTTAGAGTTGTACAAAAATCAAATAGCTATCAGAATTTTGGTATTCAGTTGAATAATGAACTGGAAGGAAGCTGGGATGATAAAATGTTTAATCCTGCCCTTCCCCTCCCAATATCAGCAAATCCCTTATTGGTCAGCAAGTGTGTGCGATGGGCTGGGTGTCCATCACAGGGTGAAGCTGATCACATGCTCTTCACTGGGGGCAAGTCACCCACAAGTGTCTGTCACCAAAATGAAAAATCCTGGCCATCCCACCAGGAGCAGGACAATCACAGCCAGGAAGAAAAATCCACTTTCAGGCCATGTGGGAGCATCAGGACACAAAATGGAAGGCTAGCCTCAGCTGGTTTGGCTCAGTGGATAGAGCGTCAGCCTGTGGACTGAAAAGTCCCAGGTTCGATTCTGGTCAAGAGCACCTGCCTGAGTTGTGGGCTTGATTCCCAGTAGGGGGCGTGCAGGAGGCAGCTGATCAATGATTCTCTCTCATTGATGTTTCTCTCTCTCTTTTCCTCTCCCTCCCTCTGTGAAATCAATAAAAATATATTCAAAAAACAACTACAACACAACAAAAACCAAATGTCAGGCTAAAAAGCAAAATTGTGAGTGGATGATGCAGTAAATTATTATTTTTTAAAAGGAATGAACAGGAGAATTAGAAAGAAGCATATGATTCTAAAAGGCAACAGCTGTCACTAACCCAAAACCCAAACCCACACCAATCTGCAAGCCTGGTGGCAGACGAAACAGAAAAATGTAATAACAGCACTGGAAAAATGGTGCTAGAAACAAGGGCTTTGCGTATGAGATATGATATTGTTTGCAGTACCGCAAAACCCTATGAGACAGCCAGTAGGGTGTGATTTGAGTTGTGGACATGACGACTCTGAGAGGCAGCTTGGAATATAGAGCAGTAGGTAACAAAGCCAGAATTTGAACTCAAGGGACTGGCTTTGGAGACTTTGTTCTTTCTTTAAAAAAAAAAAAATATATTGATTTCAGAGAGGAAGGGAGAGACAGAAACATCAATGATGAGAGAGAATCATTGACCAGCTGCCTCCTGCACGCCCAACACTAGGGATCCAGCCCACAACCCAGGCATGTGCCCTGACCGGGGAATTGAAAAGTGACCTCCTGGTTCATAAGTTGATGCTCAACTACTGAGCCATGCTGACCAGGCCCAAGATTATTCTTTTAATATTTTTTTAATAAATGTTATTGATTTCACAGAGGAAGGGAGAAATAGACTGTGTTAAAAACATCTATCAGAGCCGGAACCGGTTTGGCTCAGTGGATAGAGCTTTGGCCTGCAGACTGAAAGGTGCCAGGTTAGATTCCGGTTGGGGGCATGTACCTTGGTTGCGGGCACATCTCCAATGTGGGGCGTGCAGGAGGCAGCTGATCGATGTCTCTCTTTCTCATCAATGTTTCTGACTTTCTATCCCTCTCCCTTCCTCTCTGTAAAAAATCAATAAAATTTATTAAAAAAACAAACAAACATCTATCAGAGAGACACATGGATTGGATGCCTCTGGGACACCCCTCCTGGGCATGTAGTCCAAAACCCTGGCATGTGCCCTGACAGAGAATGGAGCCCAGGACCTCTTGGTCCTTGGGGTGAAGCTCAACCCACTGAGCTACCCCAGCTGGGCTGGCAGCTTTGTTCTTCACTTTTGCTCTTTTGACTTTGCAAATTGAAAATTAGAGCAAAGCTTGTGACGATTAAAGACTAGAGCACATGTGAAGATATTTTGTGAATAAAAAAAATGATACACAGATGTTTGTGCTAATTGCACTTTGTAGTTTTAAGAATGTAAATTACCTGAAGGTAGTGGTAATTTGTCCTTCTAGAATAATCATTTCATCGAGGCATGCAACCCGACACCACGAGTTTGACATGCTTGCTCCAGCTATATACCCAGAAAATTCCTTGTGTCTTGGCTAATGCTACATTTATTGAACATTTTACATTTTTTTAAATCAAAAATTTTACATGGAACTCTTGGCCCTCATCATAGATATCTGTTTCCTAAAACTTCTATGTCTGTGAAAAATAAAATTCAATGAAAACTTATGGATTCCCAAAGGGAACTTTTGATTAGGAATGAAAAAATCAACATTAAATGGTTATCCGCTCCTTTTGCATTTGCTGAAATTTATAGTCATAAGCATGCAGTTATTCAGTTGGCAACAGTCCCCAGTCTGCAGGAAGTCAGCCTGAGGAGCGAGGCCTGGGAAGTAATGCAAGATGTTTGACACAGGTAGAACTAATCAGGCCTCCGTCACTTGCAACGGGCCTGAGTATTGGGGTCCCGGCTTCGCTCTGTATTACAGCCCAGCCTCCATGTTTCTTTGGTTATATGTTTTAAACACTTCTATTAGCAACTGAAAATGGTTATTATACTGTGCCATAAACAAGGCTTTTATTGGTTGAGTTTCAATTCTTATTCAGCCCTCAATGTAGTTAACTGCTTTGCCCAAGTTCCATTTCTGGGAGAATAAAACTCAGCTTTCTAATCCGAGTTTAATTCCCAACTTTTTCTGTAATGTTCGTGCTCCTCAGTGTTCATTTGAAGAAATAAAATAGGTCTTGGTATATTATTCCTCAATCAGACATCCTGTTTCTTTTTCTTTTTTTTTAAATATATTCTATTGATTTTTTACACAGAGAAAGGGAGAGGAATAGAGAGTTAGAAACATCGATGAGAGAGAAACATTGATCAGCTGCCTCCTGCACACTCCCTACTGGGGATGTGCCCGCAACCAAGATACATGCCCTTGACCGGAATCGAATCTGGCACCTTTCAGTCCACAGACCGATGCTCTATCCACTGAGCCAAACCGGTTTTGGCAGACATCCTGTTTCTGACACCCTCCCTGGCTTATGCTCGGAGCAAATAATTCTTTCCGTGGAGGATGGCAAACAACTCTTGCCCATGTCTTACCTGAAAATTGAGCACTTGCTGAAGTCTTTCCTTCATCTGATGGCATCGCTGGTCTACCACCGAGTCTAACAGGGATAACCTCCCCAAAAGACACCCCAAAGTGTCTTCAATGACATCGCGGTGATCGCTGTTCTCCGGAAACGCTTGGGAAAACAAGTTCTTATTCTTATCCATTTCTTCAGACATTTCCTTGATATCTTTGGCAAGTGTCTAGGGTGGATCAAAAAGAAAACCATTTGAATGTTTAGACCAGTGGTTCTCAACCTTCCTAATGCCGCGACCCTTTAAGACAGCTCCTCATGTGGTGGTGATCCCAACCATAAAATTATTTCCCTTGCTACTTCATCACTGTAATTTTGCTGCTGTTATGAACTGTAACGTAAATATCTGATAGGCAGGATGTATTTTCGTTGTTACAACTGAATATAATTAAAGCATAGGGATTCATCACAAAAACAATATGTAATTATATATTGTGAAATATTTATTTCTAATGACAAATAAATGAAATTTTGTCTTGAATCGTGGTGTAGCATGGGTCACAGTCTTCATAGGACAACAGTAAACTACATTGCTACATTTACTACACCGAGGAGCGGTGTGTTGGTTCCTAAGACCAAGGGAAATAGGTGTTTTCCAATAGTTTTAGGTGACCCCTGTGAAAGGGTCGTTTGACCCCCAAAGGGGTCGCGACCCACGGGTTGAGAACCGCTGGTTTACTCCCAGGAATCTAAATACCAATCGAGTCTTTACCCACCTCGGGAGTCAAGCGTGGTGCCATGCCGTGCACTCACAGGCACAGGCTGGCAAACTCACCTCTTGGCTGGAGAGGCAGGTCTCGGTCTCTTCGGGCGTGAGCGCCGTGGCAAAAAGCAAACGTTCTTCCACATCATCCAGCCACGTAGAGGCGGCCGACACTCCATCATACAACTTCTGCTCCAAGTGCACATTCTGCTTCTTGGTCCCTCCGCTCTGGAAAAGGCAGTGGGAGAAGGAATTCATTACAGACAAATCAAAGAAAATGAGCAAGGTAAGACTTGGGAGTTTTGGGTCATTCACTAGGATTGGGTCTTAAAAGTTCATGCCCAGCCGAAACCGGTTTGGCTCAGTGGATAGAGCGTCAGCCTGCGGACTGAAAGGTCCCAGGTTCGATTCCGGTCAAGGGCATGTTTCCTGGTTGCGGGCACATCCCCTGTAGGGGGCGTGCAGGAGGCGGCTGAGCGATGTTTCTCTCTCATCGATGTTTCTAACTATCTCTCTCCCTTCCTCTCTGTAAAAAAATCAATAAAATATATTTAAAAAGAAAAAGAAAATAAAAAGTTCATGGTTGGGGGTGGGAAACCTCACAAAGACCAAGATCCACGAGCAAACTCGGAGCGCAGCCTCGCAGTCTTACCTGGGATGAGACCTCCTCAAAGGCCTGGTTCAAGCCACCCAGCAAGGACGTCACCGCAGCTTTATCCTGGGCTGGCCCGTCGCCTTTGTACAGGGGCACGCCAGCCAGGAGCCGGTTCGGCCTGCTGAACAGCTGCAGACAAACAGGGGTGGCTTCCGTAAGGGCACGTGTCCCGTGTCCACGTGCCTCAGACCCAAAGGGAAGTGCTAGAAGGTACTCCGTGCATGCCACTGTCGTGGAATGGCCGGGGTGAGTGCCAGCCCAGGACACAGGACTGGTTTCTACGGTCCAAAGCCTGCTGGCTGATGAGCAGTGCAGGCAGGCCCGGGTACTGGCCTCACTCACTAGCTTCCAACGTGTCCATTCCTCTGACTCTCTGGCTTCTGCTTGGAGCAAACTCACAGCTATTTATCTGGAATCTTCTGCTGCTATATTCAGTTCCATCGGGAGTGGCTTGATTGACTGAGCCAAGTCCAACATCACCCAGTACCTACCCATCTAGCAAACCAGCCTGCACCTGTTTACAGGGGCCATTCCAGCTGACCACTGGCTTTCCCTCCCTTTTACAACCACCGAGGTCCCCAGAGTGTCCCATGAACGTCTTCTGAAACTTAAATACAGTGGTACCTCGAGATACGAGCGCCCTAACATACGAGATTTTTGGGATACGAGCCGTCGAGTGAGCAATTTTTGCTTTGAAATATGAGCAACATTTGAGATAGGAGTCATCGCGCGGATCGGCTGGCTGCACACGACCCACCAGTTTACCGTGACTCGAGCGTCTCATAGTTTCCCACGCCTCAAGGTTACGGAACGAATTAAACTCGTATCTCGAGGTACCACTGTACTAGAAGTAGCGAGGAAAAATAGGATGACTTGACAGTTTAGTTTCAGGTTTTTGGAATGTCTTTTATCCTAGATGTATATACATCCCGAATTTACATCCCTAATTTTCAAAGTCGTAAAAAAGGGGGAGATGCAATTTCATGATTTATGCTAAATGAGTCATCAGATATGGATTATCTCTGAGGAAAAATGGTACCCAGAAATCACATTTTCACTTGTAAACATGTAATTACCGGAGGAAAAGTGAAATGGGCTTGTTAAAAAAAAATGTAGGAAGGCCAAAACCGGTTTGGCTCAGTGGATAGAGCGTCAGCCTGCAGACTGAAACGTCTCAGGTTCAATTCCGGTCAAGGGCATGTATCCCGGTTGCGGGCACATCCCCATGGAGGATTGTGCAGGAGGCGGCTGATCGATGTCTCTCCCTCATCGATGTTTCTGATTCTGTCTCTCCTTTCCTCTGTAAAAAATCAATAACATATATTTTAAAAAACGTAGGAAGAATAATGTGTTCCGTGCCTCATTTTGCATTGTAAACGGAAATAGCGAGGACGGCACAGTTACACTGTCTCAGCCACGTGATGCCTCTCCTACAAGAGTGAGTACAGCTGAAATCGGTTTGGCTCAGTGGATAGAGCGTCGGCCTGCGGACTGAAAGGTCCCAGGTTCGATTCCGGTCAAGGGCATGTACCTTGCTTATGGGCACATCCCCACTGTGGGGCGTGCAGGAGGCGGCTGATCGATGTCTCTCTCATCAATGTTTCTAACTCTCTATCCCTCTCCCTTCCTCTCTGTAAAACACCGATAAGATATATTTTAAAAAAAAAAGTGAGTGCAGAAGAGAGAAACGGGCAGTACCACTTGCTCGTGCTCCTGCGCCAGGGCCTCCCGCAGCAGCCTCTGCTTGGCACTGACTTCCTGCTGGAGGCTTTCCCACTTCATCCGCATCTGGCCGTCCGCCGCCTGCTCTCCTTCCATGCCCGCCTCCTGGCATGACACAGCAGGTTTTTCGCTATTAGAGGAATAAACAAGCTACGTTTACCCGGTGGGCAAAGAGGCGGTCACTTACTGCGAGCGCGAGCTGTGACCTCTAAGAGTAGAACCAGATCGCGTTAGTTATTAGCTCACACTGCCAAAAGAATACATTTTCCAAAAAGGTGAGACTAGCCCTAACCAGTGTGGCTCAGTGGATAGAGCATCGGCCTGTGGACTGAAGGGTCCCGGGTTTGATTCCGGTCAAGGACATGTACTGTGGTTGCGGGCACATCTTCAGAAAGGGGTGTGCAAGAGGCAGCTGATCGATGTTACTCTCTCATCGATGTTTCTAACTCTCTATCCTCTCTGTAAAACTCAATAAAGTATATATTTTTTTTTAAAATATATGAGAGTAACCATGAACAAATATAGCATAATGCAACCAGGGCCACAATGACCATTAAAAAATACATTGAAAATGGCTCCACATTGAAGATAAAAATAACTGGGGATCAGAAAGTGTATGGATCGCCAAGACCGGTTTGGCTCAGTGGATAGAGCGTCGGCTTGCGGACTGAAAAGTCCCAGGTTCGATTCTGGTCGGGGGCATGCACCTTGCTTGCGGGCACATCTCCACTGTGGGGCATGCAGGAGGCGGCTGATCGATGTCTCTCTCTCATCGATGTTTCTGACTTTCTCTCACCCTTCCTCTCTGTAAAAAATCAATAAAATATATTTTTAAAAAATATATTGAAAATGGCTCCACATTGAAGATAAAAATAATTGGGGATCAGAAAGTGTATGGATTCGTACTTCTTTGACAAATAGCCCACAAATTAATTAAAATCTGTAAAAATGCTACTTGGTCTCTGCCAGTTTTTAGCCCAAGTCCAAAGGCCAGCTTTTAAGATGTGGCTTAGGGTTCAGGACACGAGAGGAAGGCACCTGCGCCTCATCCTCCAGGACAGCAGTGGTGTGCATCTGAGGGCGACGGGGCTCTGAGGGCGACACGGAGCTGAGTTTTAAATCTCTGCACCATATGCTGTACCTGAAGCTAATATGATATTGGATGTCACCTAATTAACAAACATGAAAAATAAATGCACATCAGCCCGGCCAGCATGGCTCAGTGCCTGAGTGTCCACTTACGAGCTAGGAGGTCACGGTTCAATTCCCAGTCAGGGCACCTGCCCGAGTTGTGGGCTAGATCCCAGTGTGGAGCATGCAGGAGGCAGCCGATCAGTGATTCTCTCTCATCACTGATGTTTCTATTCCTCTCTCCCTCTCTCATCCTCTCTGAAATCAATAAAAATATGTTAAAAAAAATAAAAAATAAAGGAATATTTGATTTGTGACATTCACAATCCCTCTGTGAAGAAGATAGGTCCTTCTTTATTCTAATTTCACAGAGGAGCAAAGCAGGGCTCAGAGCGGAGTTACTTTTCCATGGTGACCGCAGTGGAACTGGTCTAAAATCCGGATCTCCCCCAAAACAGAGGATCATCCTCTCTACCGCAGCTCCCTTCCTTCCCAACCCTGAGACTCAAGCCTTCAACGTGGAAACTGCCCAACTCCCTTAGCTTTTCTCCTAACGCTTTCCTCTTCTGTGTACAGTATAAGACTTTCCTTCTCCACTCTGCAACAGGACTCAGAGCGCAATGAGTGCGTGCAGAGATTACAAAAATAGATCCTTGCAGAAACCGGTTTGGCTCAGTGGATAGAGCGTCGGCCTGGGGACTGAAGGGTCCCAGGTTCGATTCGGGTCAAGGGCATGTACCTTGGTTGCGGGCACATTCCCAGTAAGGGCGTGCAGGAGGCAGCTGATTAATGTCTCTTTCTCATCGATGTTTCTAACTCTCTATCCCTCTCCCTTCCTTTCTGTAAAAGATCAGTAATATATATATATATATATATATATATATATATATATATATATATATATATATATCAGATCCTAAAAAAAAATCAACATCTTTCATAGACAGAATGATGTTGAAGGAAGACAATTTCCTGTTTTGCAGTTAGATATTCAAAAAGAAACATGATTCTGTAATGTATTTCTCATTTTATTTTTTCCGCTATTTGATTTTTTTTATTGATTTTTTACAGAGAGGAAGGGAGAGGGAGAGAGAGTTAGAAACACTGAAGAGAGAGAAACATCCATCAGCTGCCTCCTGCACGCCCCCTACTGGGCATGTGCCCAAAACCAAGGTACATGCCCTTGACCAGAATCGAACCTGGGACCTTTCAGTCCCCAGACCGACGCTCTATCCACTGAGCCAAACCGGTCAGGGCCCGCTAATTTATTTAAAAAAAAAAAAAAAAAAACTCCTGTATCTTCTCCGGACAGATATGCTGAGCACACGGGAAAGAAGACAAATAAGTTAGCCCTCAGACTCCCTAGTTGCATTCATGCCGCACAATAAAATATTCAAAATGCAAGTAAATTATATAGGCTAGAGAGAAAGATAATGATTCAAGTTTTGCACGTGTTTGAAACAAAAGTTTGATGGAGATGCTGGCATTTCTTCTGATGTGAGGGAATGGTGACAAGAGAGAAGGAGCGTGTGGGAACGTACCCCGCGCCGCCAGAGGCCTCCGCTGCTGAGTGCTGGGTGAGGATTTCCTCGCCACGGCTGGCCACGGACCGCAGGAGGCTCTTCTGCTCCGCTAGCTCCTGCTCCAGCTCCTGCCCCAGGACAAGAACACACACACACGGCTTGTGACTTCATGAGAATCACCTGCAGTCACGGTTCTATGTCTGCTACAGCCTCGGAGAACTCACGCAGTACATGTGTAAGTTTGCATGTTGCATAAACGGTGTGATTGAGGAAAGGATCACACATCTCTGAACTACTCTATAGCTTTGGCGGCTTTGATAAAACAGACCTTGGGGCGGGGGAAAAAAAATCCATGAAAAATTAAAATTTTGCTGGGCAATGGTGCCCTCAAGTGGTACAACATGAACTTTCCATGTTCAGAATGAAGACTGCCTTTTCCCCAGCTGAGGTCAGTCCTGGAGAGCAGCTGTTCTTTAATTCCCCGCTTACTTGATAAATTTGATTACCAATGGATTCAGTTTTAGTTGTTCAGATTTTGTGATAAATGCCTTTGCTCTTTGAAAAAAATAATTTAAAATGCCAATTCATAAAGTTAAGGTATCAATGAGGAATCTTCTTATTCATCGCAGCTCATTTTCACTAGGCAATAATTTGCCATCCAATGTTGTGATGGTATCTACTTGAAAGTAAAAAATAAATTACATTTATTTAAAAAACATGTAACTCAGTCTTTTACCAATTCTCAGAGGCCTTCTGGAGGTTTTTATTATAAAAAATAGTCTGAAATTGGGGCAAGTCTGAAAATAGAGCAGCTAAGCTTGATAAGGCAGATTTTAATCATTACATTACTTGTGAAGCTTTTCTTCAAAGAACAGACTTTAAGCACAAAAATAGAGAATAAAACAAATAAACAAACAAAACCACAGAAAAAGGCCCAAGCATTCCAGTGGTCACGAGGAAATATGCTGAACTGTTTAGCCTGGTCTCTTCAAAGAGCAGACAAAGGTGCATTCTGTCTCGAGAACACAAGAAACTTGACCTTCTAAGCCAGTGGTTCTCAACCTTTCTAATACCCTGACCCTTTAATACAGTTGCTCACATTGTGGTGACCCCCAACCGTAAAATTATTTCCGTGGCTACTTCATAACTGTAATGTTGCTACTGTTATGAACTGTAATATAAATATCTGATATGCAGGATGTATTTTCATGGTTACAAATTGAACATAATTAAAGCATAGTGATTAATCACAAAAGCAATATGTAATTATATATTGTGAAATATTTATTTCTAATGACAAATAAATGAAATTTTGTCTTGAATCGTGGTGTAGCATGGGCAGCAGTCTTCCTATAACAACAGTAAACTACATTGCTACACTTTGCTACACCGAGGAGCGGTGTGTTGGTTCCTAAGACCATGGGAAATAGGTGTTTTCCGCTGGTCTTAGGCGACCCCTGTGAAAGGGTCGTTCGACCCCCAAAGGGGTTGAGAACCACAGGTTGAGAACCGCTGTTCTAAGCATTTCTTTCTGGGGTGTGCTGGGCACCCCTGCGGGCTAGAAAAGGGTTAGGAAGTGCTTTACTTTTTGCTGCTGGAGACTGCTCTGTCGCTGGAGGGCCCACGTGGAGCGAGGCTGGGCCAGCCAGTCCTGGACGCCGGGCCTCTGGGCGGCCGCTGGGTCACTGTCGCTGTCCTCCTTCTCCTGTGCTGCTCCCTGGTTTTAAAGAGACAGGAAGCAAGAGTCACACCACCCACAGGAAAGCCCTGGCAGCTGCTTCAGTGTGGTCTCAGAAATACCAGAGCGGCTCCATGTGGATGTGAAATCATATTTTAAAAATGACCCTAGCTGGTGTGGCTCAGTGGGAAGAGCGTCGGCCGGTGGACTGAAGGGTACTGGGTTCGACTCCAATCAGGGGCACCTGTCTGGGTTGTGGGCTCGATTCCCAGTGTGGGGCGTGCAGGAGGCAGCCAATGATTCTCTCTCATCATTGATGTTTCCATTTGTCTCTCTCTTCCCCTTCCTCTCTGTAATCAAAATATATTTTAAAAAATGGTAACACAAAACCCATTGAACTTACGGCATGTGTAGGAGGGAGAACAATAAGTAGATGATTATACTCAGACATATTTGAGGGCAAAACTGCCTACTTAGAAGCTGGACTTTTTAGCTGACTGATGTGGTCACCAGACATTATTCCAGAATATTTTCCAGAAGAACATAGTAACTCTAGATCTCACTTCCTCTACTACCACCACCACCAGGACCAGACCCACTGCCATTCGCTGCCACCACTGGCTTTGACAAAGGAGAAAGACAGCCCCAGCTGGTTTGGTTCAGTGGACTGCAGTCTGAAAGGTCCCGGGTTCAATTCTGGTCAAGGGCACATGCCTGGGTTGTGGGCTCCATCCCCAGTAGGGGGTGTGCAGGAGGCAGCCGATCAATGATCCTCTTTCATAATTGATGTTTCTGTATCTGTCTTCTTCTCCCTTCCTCTCTGAACTCAATAAAAATATATATTAAAAGATGAAAAAATTAAAAATAAATAAGTGAATGAATGAATAAGGAGAAAGACCAACATAATTCTGAATTATCTGGTAGAAATGTATCCTTCCTGCTTGCTTGTTCTGATAGGATTTGAAAGGCCCTAACGTACTCATATCAGAATGGGATTCCTTCCAATTGAGATTTTTTTTCTGCTCACCTACTACATATGTCAGAGGATAAATTGCACAATTTGAGTATAGCTCATTCACTGAGTACTTATTAAATACCTACTGTGTGTCAACTACTGTTCTAAGCATTGAGGATATTTTTTTCAAGAAGGAGCCAGACAGGGGCACTAATGGGGAGACAAACAGTAAGCAAGTCAGAGGTGAGAGCCGCAGAGAACAGGAAGCCAGATGATGGACGGAGAGTGAAGGAAGGGGCAAGGTTTCGGAAGCCGCTCTGAGCAGGCATCGCAGAGACATTCCGAAGAGCACAGAACTCTGGCAACGGCAGGCCGAGGGCCCTGCAGGCCTGGGAGGGACAGAGCAAAGGAGGGGAGGAAGAGGCGTGGCATCTCCTAGAGCAGCAGGTGAAGGACCAGTAAGGCTGGGGCCGGGTGGGGCGGGAGGTTGTAGAGTGCATTTCAGAGAGGAGTGGCCTGCTGGCTAGTGGGGAGATGCTGCCGCTATCCTTGGTTCTTTTTCTTTCTTTCTTCCTTTCTTCCTTTCTTCCTTCCTTCCTTCCTTCCTTCCTTCCTTCCTTCCTTCCTTCCTTCCTTTCTTTCTTTCTTTTAATATATTTTGTTGATTTTTTACAGAGAGGAAGGGAGAGGGACAGAGAGCCAGAAACATCGATGAGAGAGAAACATCGATCAGTTGCCTCCTGCACAGCCCCTACTGGAGATGTGCCCGTAACCAAGGTATGTGCTCTTGACAGGAATCGAACCGGGGACACCTCAGTCCGCAGGCTGATGCTCCATCCATTGAGCCAAACTGGTTTCAGCTGTTCTTGGTTCTTGGCTGACTTTGATCAAAGAATGGGGTCCAGCCCAATGGGTTCACCCTCCCCCCCT
>PVJN01009678.1:0-59352 GCA_004026805.1 Lasiurus borealis | reverse complement strand
AGGAACAGAGATATTCAGTGGGAATTCCTGCAGGTGGTAGCAGTACAAGCTGTAGCTGAGCCCTGAGACATGGGCAAGTACATAGCATAGAGATATGGCTACAGTTGTTGGGTGGTTGGCATTCCATACAGTTAAATAAAGCAATGGAATCTGGCTGCCCTGTAAACTCCCAGTGCTCACTTCCTTATGCCCTTGGTGTTGGGTTGTGGAGTAAATTATCTGAAAACATGAGAACTGGTACTATAGAAACACTTTTTTCTTGAGTAAAGAGTCCTCTCTGTGACTGGTCCCAGTGTCAGGGCACAGAGGGCACTTTGCATAAGTCTAAGGTCACCATTACCAGAAAGGCAAAACAACATGGAAGGCTTCCAGGTTCCCCCACCCCACCCCATGCTCATGTATCATGGCTATGTGGATAGCAGTGCCTAGTGGTGTCAAAAAACCTGGAAGTTCATGAATTTGGAGTTCTATCACCCATCTAATTCCACAGCCACCTACAAGGGAAACTTTTGATTCAGTTTCACCTCTTTGGAATAATCTGCTAGAGAAGTACTACTCATACATAGATGGCTAGACAGAGTAGGAATCAATCAAATAAGTCAATAGCCAAAGTAGCAAGGAAGATCAGAAAAAAAATAGCCAGAAAACTAATTTAAAGACATGGAAATATATCCTATATAATAAAAGCCTAATATGCTATGTTCTGACTGTTTAACCAGATGCTATGATGTGCACTGACCACCAGGGGGAAGATGCCCAGACTGGTAGGTTAGCTTGCTGCTGAGGCCTGGCCGATCAAGACTGGATGAGATGGGTCAGACATGTCCTGGGGCCCTCCTGCAGTCCCTCCCAAGCCCCTATTGTGCACAGGTGGGGTCGCTCAGCCTGGACTACACCCTTTCACAATCTAGGACCCCTTAAGGGATGTCAGAGAGTTGGTTTCAGCCCGATCCCCACAGGCCAGGCTAAGGGACTCCACTGGTGCATGAATCCTTGCACTGGGCCTCTAGAGTGATATAAATGGACAAAATTTCAAGATTGTAGTTCTGAAAAAAATCTCAATGAGATGTAAAAAAACAAAACAAAACAAACAAACAAAAAAACAGTCAAGCAGTTTAATGAGCTTAGAAAACAAAACAAAAACAAAGTGAGTACTTTTACTTTTCCAAAGAGATTGAAACTTTAATAAAGAAGCAAAGAGAAATTCTGGAGAGGAAGAACTCAATAAAAGGGATAAAGAATGAACTATTGAGCATCAGAAAAAGAGCTGATTAGATGGATGAAAGGATTAGTAATATTAAAGATAGAACTCTAGTAATGATGCAGAAGGAAAATAAACTTGAGCACAAAAAATGAACTCTAGGAGAATTATTTGACTTCTTAAGAAAGAGAAATATAGGAATAATAGGCACACTAGAAGAAGAGAGGGAGAAGGGCATGGAGATCCTATTAAAATAGTGAGAATGTCCAAACCTATGGAAAGAGCTGGATCCTCAAATCCAAGAAACAAACAGAACACTGATTTCCTCAATCTAAGAAGGCCCTCTCTAAAGCACATTGTATTAAAACTGTGAAAAATTAATGACAATGAATTTTCAAGGCAGCCAGGAATAAAAAAAAAGTAACCTATAAAGGAAAGCCAGGTTATCATCAGACTTCTCAGCAGAAACTCTACAAGCTAGAATAGGATGGAATGAAATAATTAAACTAGTGAGAGTGAGAAATTACCACCTAAGAATAATATACCAAGCAAAGTTATCCTTAAGATATGAAGGAGAAATATAAACTTTTCTAAGCATACAGAAGTTGAGGTAATTTATCACCATAAGTCATCCATTGAGGAAGTACTCAAGGGGGTTAATCTACCTAAAATAAAGCACAAAAAGTCACAAACCTAAAAGTAAGATCACCAACAAACTTATAGCATAAACAGGGATACTTTGTGAAAACAGAAACAGAATTGGAGGGAGTAAAGGTCTGAATTTGCAAAGGTGGATGGAGATCAGATGCATTCAAAATAAAAAGGACTGAATAAAAATGGCAGCTGAATAAGCAACAGTGTTATGCACCTCCTCCAGGGCTAGGCCAGAAAAGCAACTAAATTGGACAATATCCATCCTGAATTAACAAATTAGACATAGCCAAGAAGACAATTTTCAATAAAGAAGGGCAGAGGATGCCTAGAGAATGCTGCTTGCCAGACATAACCCACATGGATCCACCACTGTGCCCTAGCAGTCAGTTTCTCAGTACCTCCCCGCAGGTTTGCAGCCATCTGTAGCGAGTGTGTGCAACCAGAGAGAGCTCCAGCACCAAGCCTCCTCACCAGACCCCTGGGACTCAGTGTCGTAGGATCTGGCTCTAAGACCCTCAGTGAGTGCAAGCCAGGGAGTATCATGTGCCCCATCCCAGACCCAGACCTAGAACCATGAAGCCACTCAAGACCCATTATGCCCCTGCCACCAGGACCTGCTACCAGGGTAACTTGGAGAAACCCAGAGCATACCACAGGGGAGCTCTGACTGTGAGACCCAGAGAAACCTATGCCTGCTCCATCCTGGCCCCCAGGACAGTACTGCCAAGGCCATCTGGAGCAAACCAATATGTAAGTCATTCTGGGCAATGGGAGTGCAGACTGAGACACCCAGGGTAACTGACCCACACTCCACAATGAGAAGGGGTGAACTGGAGAAACCCAGCATGTCTCACTCCAGGCTATAAGAAAGTGGGGTCTGTGCAATCTAGAGCAACCCCCACCCAATCCACCCTGAGCCAAGGGTCTTGCTGCTGGGGTTACCTGGAGTAGCTCAGCAGATTCCCCACTCAGACCCTAAGGTAGCATGGACTGAGCAACCCAGGACAACCTGTACCAGCTTCTACTCAGCCCCTGGGACAGTCCTTCAGGGGCTACCTGGAGCACCCCAGCACATGCCTCACTCTGGGCAATAGGAAAGAGGTGCTAGGGTGCCTCAGAGCAAGCTCGTGTGCCCAGCCAGGGGCCATAGGACCATGCTTCAAGTGCACTGCCAGAGGGATCCAGGGTGACACCCTGCCACAGATTCCAGGGCTGCACAGCAAATTGCATGTCAGAGTGCTCTGGGTCCTCACAGGGAATAGCATATCAGAAGAACTGTGCATGGGCTCCCATGACCCAGATCATCTGAAACAGATTAACTGAGGGACCAGATCTGTGGGAGAAGAGGATATAACTTCAGAGCAGTGATATAAAAGGCATGAGACTCAATGCAGACCCAGCCTCTGGGCTAATGATTACTGGATCATTGCCCTGATGGGCCTTTCAACCTTTCAAACCTCAAGCTGAGTAACCAGGGCTAGAAAAAGAGCACAAAAATGGGGAGAAATAAAACAACCCCCCAAAGAAAGAAAAGGAGAAATTGTCAGAAAAGGAACTAAATGAAATAGAGGTATGCAATATGTCAGAAAAAATTCAGAGTGAGGGTAATAGAGTTCATAAATCACATGGATGAGAAAACAACTTATGTAAGAATCAAGGGGAAATAAAAAAAATAAAATAGCTACAATAAAAAACAAATAGAGGGTTTCAATAGTACACTAGAAGCCAAGGATCAAATTAGTGAGTTAAAAGTTAGGGCAGAGAAACACACCCAATCTGAAAAGCATTTGGAGAAAAAAAAAAAAAAATAGAAAGCAAGTCCAAGTACATAGAGTTTCAAATAAGATGAATCCCAAAAGACCGACACCAAGACACATCATAATTAAATTGGCAAATACCAATGACAAAGTAAGAATCTTAAAGGCTGCCAGAGAGAGAAAGTTTCCTACAAGGAATCTCTTATTAGAATATCAATTGATTTCTCAACAGAAACACACCAGGCCAGAAGGGAACTGAATGAAATATACAAAATGATGAAAAGCAAGGGACTGAACCAAGAATACTATACTGAGGAAGGCTATCATTCAAAAATAAAGGTTGAATCAGGAGCTTCACAGACAAAAAAAAGGCTAAGAGAGTTTATTACTACCAAGCCATCAATGCAGGAAATGCTAATGGGACTGCTGTAAAAAGAAGAAAGAGAAAGGCAAGAAGAAACACAAACAGTAACAAAAAAATGACAACAAACAAGTACTTATCAATAATAATATTAAATGTAAATGGATTAAATGCACCAATCAAAAGACACAGGGTAGCTGATTGGATAAGAAAATATGACCCATATATTTGCTGTCCCCAAGTCATCCACCTCAAAACATAGGATTCATACAGACTGAGAGTGAAGGGATGGAAAAATATTTTACAGGTAAATGGAAAGGAGAAAAAAGCTGGGGTTGTGATATTTACATCTGATAAAATAGACCTCAAAGTAAAGGCCATAACAAGAGATAATGAAGGCCACTACATAATACTAAAGGGAGCAATTCAACAAGAAGATATAACTCTGGTAAACATGCATGCACCAAATACAGGAACACCCAAATACTACAACTTTTGGAAGATATGGAGGGAGAGATCAATAACAATACAGTCATAGTACGGGACATTAATACCCCAATGATACACCTCGATAAATCCTCTAAACAAAAAGGCAGAAAAGAAACAGAAATCCTAATTAACTCACTAGATCAGATAGACATAATTGACATCTTGACATCTTTAGAACATTTCATCCCAAAGCTACAAAATATACATTCTTCTCCAGTGCACATGGAACATTTCCAAAGATACACCACATATTAGGACACAGGCAAAGTCCTTCAAATTCAAGGAGATAGAAATCATAACAAGCATCTTCTTGGACCATAATGGCACAAAATTAGAAATCAACTACAATAAAAACAATGAAAAAAAAATCAAATACTCAGAGGCTAAATAGCATGTTCTTAAACAATGATTGGGTCACCAAAGAGATCAAAGAAGATATTAAAAGCATCCTGGAAACAAATAATAATGAAAACACAACAATCTAAAATCTTTGGGACAAAATGAAAACAGGCCTGAGAGGGAAGTTCATAACTCTACAGACCTACCTCAAAAACAACAACAACAATAAAAAATGGTAATAAATTATCTAACTTTGCAACTTAAAGAACTAGAAAGAGAGCAACAAGACAAGCCCACAGAAACAAGGAGATAATAATAAAGATCAGAGCAAAAATTAATAATATAGAGACCAAAAAAAAACCAAAAACAATACATAAGAGCAATGAAACTAAGAGCTGGTTCTTTGAAAGGATTAATAAGATTGATGAACCTCTAGCCAGGCACACCAAGAAACAAATAGAGAGGGCCCAAATAAACAAAATCAGAAATGAAAGAGGTGATGTAATAATTGGCCCCACAGATATAAAAATGACTGTAAAAAATACTATGAACAACTCCAACAAACTGGACAAACTTGATGAAATGGACATATTCCTAGAAAAATACAAGCTTACAAAATTCAGGAAGATTTAAAAAGCCTGAATAGGCTGATAACTATTGATGAACTGGAAATAGTAATCAAAAAGCTTCCAGCAAACAAAAGCTTCACAGGGGAGTTTTACCAAACATTCAATGAAGAACTAAAACTAATCCTTCTCAGACTATTTCATAAAAATCAAGAGGAAAGCATACTTCCAAACTCTTTCTATGAAGCCAGCATTACCTGAATCCTAAAATCAGATAAAGACACCACAAAGAAAGAAAATTACAGGCCAATATCCCTCATGAACATTGATGCTAAAATCCTCAACACAATTCTAGCAAACTGGATCCAGCATTACATTTGAAAGATCTTGCACCATGACCAAGTTGGATTTATTCCAGGAATGAAAGGCTGGTACAATATCTGCAAATCAATGAATGTGGTACATCACATAAACAAAGTGAGATACAAAAATCATATAATCCTATCAACTGAAGAAGAAAAGGAATTTAGCAAAATCCAACACCATTTTCTGATAAAAACACTCAGCAAAGTGGAGTAGAGGGATCATACCTCAACATAATAAAAGCTCGATGTGACAAACCTATAGCCAGCATCATACTAGATGGGTAAAAACTAAAACCATTTTCACTAAGAACAGGAACAAGACAGTGATGTCCACTTTCACCACTTCTGTCCAACATAGTACTGGAAGTGCTAGCCACAGAAATCAGACAAGAAGAAGAAATAAAGGGCATTCAAATTGAAAAAGAAGAAGTAAAATTGTCATTATTCACAGATGATATGATACTATATACAGAAAACCCTAAAGAATACATCAAAAAGTTAGTAGACTTAATAAATGAATTAGGCAATGTAGTGGGATAGAAAATAAATGCCAAGAAATCTATGGCATTTCTATATACCAACATTGACCTCACAGAAAGTGAGCTTGAGAAAATAATACCATTTACCACTGCACCAAAAAAAATGAACTTAATTAAGGAGGTAAAAGACCTCTACTCAGAAAACTACAGGACATTGAAAATAGAGATAGAGGAAGACATAAATAGGTGGAAGAGCATACCATGTTCATGGATTGGTAGAATCAACATCATTAAAATGTCCATACTACCCAAAGCAATCTATAGATTCAATGCACTTCCCATTAAAATACCAATGGCACCGAGACTGGTTTGGCTCAGTGGATAGAGCGTTGGCCCGGGTTCGATTCCGGTCGGGGGCATGTACCTTGCTTGCAGGCACATCTCCAGTGTGGGGTGTGCAGGAGGCGGCTGATCGATGTCTCTCTCTCATTGATGTTTCTGACTTTCTATCCCTCTTCCTTCCTCTCTGTGAAAAATCAATAAAATATATTAAAAAAAAATACCAATGGCATATTTCACAGACCTAGAGCGAACTCTCCAAAAATTCATCTGGAATAGAAAAAGACCTCGAATAACTGCAGCAATCCTGAGAAAGAAGAGCAACATTGGAAGGATCTCTAATATCAAGATGTAGTAAAAAGCCATTGTTCTCAAATATGCCTGGCACTGGCATAAGAAGAGACATATAGCCGAGTCCGGTTTGGCTCAGTGGATAGAGCGTCGGCCTGCGGACTAAAAGGTCCAAGGTTTTATTCCAGTCAGAGGCATGTACCTTGCTTGCGGGCACATCTCCAGTGTGGGGTGTGCAGGAGGCGGCTGATCGATGTCTCTCTCTCATCGATGTTTCTGACTTTCTATCCCTCTCCCTTCCTCTCTGTGAAAAATCAGTAAAATATATTTTAAAAAAAGAAGAGACATATAGACCAATGGAATAGAATAGAGAACCCAGATATCAACCTAAAACACTATGCTCAATTAATATTTGACAAATGAGGCAAGAGCATTCAATGGAGTCAAGGCAGTCTCTTCAATAAATGGTGTTGGGAAAATTGGACAGATACATGCAAAAAAAAAAAAAAAAGAAACTAGACCACCAATTTATACCATACATCAAAATAGACTCAAAATGAATAAACGTCTTAAACATAAGAGGAGAAACCATAAAAATATTAGAGGAATCCACAGGAAGCAAAATCTTGTACATATGCCAAAGGAATTTCCTCATTGATACTGCTTGTAGGGCAATGGAAACTAAAGAAAAAATAAACAAATTAAAGTATATACAAATAAAAAGCTTTTGCTCAGCAAAGGAAACCATCAACAAAACAATAAGAAAGCCCACTGCATGGGAGAACATATTTGCCAATGCTATCAATGATAAGGATTTAATCTCCAACTTTTACAAGGAACTCATTCAACTGAACAAAAGGAAGATAAATAACCCAATCAAAAAATAGGCAACGGAACTAAATAGATACTTTTCTATAGAGGACATAACGAAGTCATGAGACATATAAAAACATGCTCAAAGTCACTAAGTATCCAAGAGATGCAAATCAAATGACAATGAGGTCAGAATAGCTAACATCAACAAATGAACAAATGAGAAGTGCTAGTGTGGATGCATAGAAAAAGGTACCCTCATGCACTACTGTTAGAAATGCAGACTGGTGCAGCTAATCTGGAGAACAGTATGGGATTTCCTCAAAAAACTAAAAATGGAACTGCCATTTGACCCAGTGATTCCACTTCTAGGAATATATCCCAAGGAACTAGAAACACCAATCAGAAAGGATATATGCACTCCTGTGCTCATAGCAGCACAATTTACAATAGCTAAGATTTGGAAACAGCCTAAGTGCACATCAGCAGATGAATGGATTAGAAAATTATGATGCATCTAAACAATGGAATACTACACTGCTTTAAAAAACAAGGAATTCTTACCATTTGCAGCAACATGGATGGGACTGGAGTTCATTATGCTAAGCAAAATAAGCCAGTCAGTGAAAGAGAAATACCACATGATCTCACTTATTTATGGAAAATAAAGAACATTAGAACCCAATGAACTAAAATATAGATACAGAGGCAGAGAAGCATTGAACAGACTGTCAAATTACAGCAGGTAGGTTGGGGATGGGGGAGGGATGTAAGAGATCAACTGAAGGACTTGTATGTATGCATATAAGCATAACCAATGGATGCAAGACACTGGGGGTGAGGGCATGTGTGGGAGTGGGGTGGGAGGACAATGAGGGGATATGGATATATGTAATATTTTAATCAATAAAAAATGAAAAAATAAAATAAAAATAACAAAACTATATATATATATGCTGGATACAGATGTAAAAATCCTAAACAAAATGCAAACTGAATACTAAAATACATTAAAAATAATAATTCGTGATCAAGTGAGTTTCATTCCAGGAACATAAGAATAGTTCAACATGTACAAATTAATCAATATAATACACCACATTAACAAAGGATAAAAATCACATGATTTTTATCACAAAAAGGCATTTGATATGATACAGAATCCATTTATGCTTAAAACACTCAATAAAATTGGTATAGAAGGAAAGTACCTCAACATAATAAAGGTCATACATAACAAACCCTCAGCCAATATCATACACAATGATGATAATTGAAAGCTTTTTATAAAAAATATATATATTTTATTCATTTTTTACAGAGAGGAAGGGAGAGAGATAGAAAGTCAGAAACATCGATGAGAGAGAGACATCAATCAGCCTCCTCCTGCATGCCTCACAGTGGAGATGTGCCCGCAAGCAAGGTACATGCCCCCAACTGGAATCGAACCTGGGGCCTTTCAGTCCACTAGCCGATGCTCTATCCATTGAACCAAACTGGTCTCAGCTGAAAATTGAAAGCTTTTTGTCTAAAATCGGCAAGAAGACAAGGATGCTCACTCTCATCAGTTTTATTCATCATAGAGCTAGAAGTGCTAGCCAGAGCAATCAGTCAAGAGATAGAAATAAAAGGCATCCAAATTGGGAAGAAAGAAGTTAATCTGTCACTTTTTACAGCTGACATGATTCTTTATAAGAAAAACCTAAAAAGTTCACCAAAAAACTATTATAAATAATAAACAAATTCAGTAAAGTTGCAGAATACAAATCAATGTTCAAAATCCACTGCTTTCCTGTATCCTAGGATGAAACTTAAGAAAAGGAAATGGAAACATGTACACACATACAATTCCTTTTCTAATTGCAACAAAAAGAATAAAATACCTATGAATAAACTTCACTAAGACTATGAAGGACCTAGAAAATTAGAAAGCATTTTTAAAGAGTTTGTAAAAAGACACAATGAAATGGAAATATATTTTATGTTCATAGTTAGAAGAATAAACATAGTTAAAATGGCCATATTACCAAAAGCAATACACAGATTTAATGTAATCCCCATCAAAATTCTAATGAAATTTTTAAAGAAATAGAACAAAAAGTCAGACTTGTATCGAACCATAAAAGACTTGAATAGCCACTGCAATCATGAGAAAAAAGAATAAAGCTGGAGGTATCACACTACCTGACTTGAAATTATACCGCAGAGCTACAATAATTAAAACAGCATGGTATTGGCAGAAAAACAGACACACAGACCAATGGAACATAATTGAAATCCCAGATATAAAGCCACATGTATATGGGCAAATAATTTTAGACAAAGGAACCAAAAACACACAATGGAGGAGAGAAACCCTCTGCAACAAATGGTACTGAAAACAGTTTGTCTCTGTGTACAAAAATTAATTCAAAATAGATCAAAGATATAAATATAAGATCTGAAAAATAAATTACATAGAAGAAAACATAGATTCTGAACTTTTGGTCCTTAGTCATAGAGAACATTTTGTGAATTTGACCCCAAAAGCATGGGAAGTAAAGTCAAAATTAAATAAAAGGAACTATATTAAATTAAAAAGCTTCTACACAGCAAAAGAAACCACCATCGAAATGAAAAGGCAACCAACTGAATGGAAGATGATATTTGGAAACAATAGCTCTAACAAAAGGTTAATATCCAAATATATAAATAATTCATACAACTCAACACCAAACAATCCACTAAAAAAAAAAAAATTGGTAGAGAACTTGAACAGACACCTCTCCCAGAAAGCCATACAAATACCAAACAGATATATGAAAATCTGTTCAACTTCACTAGTTATTAAGGAAAGGCAAATCAAAACTGCAATGAAATATCACCTCACTCCTGCTAGAATGGCTACTATCAACAATACAGATAGTAGGAAGTGTTAGAGAAAGGTTGTATAGAAAACGGAACCCTTATTTATTTATTGGGAATGTAAACTGGTATAGCCACTATGGAAAACAATATGCAGTTCCTCAAAAATTAAGAATAGAATTGCCATATGACCCAGCAATCCCTCTTCTGAGTATCTACCAAAAAACTTGTAAATATTTATTTGCAAAGATATATGTACCCCTTTGTTCATGATGGCCAAGATATAGAGGCAACATAAGTATCCTTCAATAGAGGATTTGATAAAGATGGAATACTATCCAGCCATCAGAAAAGTTGAGATACCGCTATTTTCAACAGTATGGATGAACTGTGAGAATATTATGCTAAGTGAAGTAAGTCAGACAGAGAAAGCTAAGAACCATATGATTTCATTCATATGTGGGATATAAAACCAAAACTTATAGATACAGACAATAGTATGGTGGTTTCCAGAGAGAAGGAGAATGTGGGATAGTAAAGAGTAAAGGGAGCCAAATATATGGTTACAGAAGAAGATTTCACTTTGGGTCATGGGCACACAATGCAATATATAGGTAATGTGTCATAGAAATATATCTTGAAACCTTTATGATCTTATTGACCAATGTCACCCCAATACATTTAATTTTAAGAAATGTAAAGAAAATGGCCTGAACCGGAGTGATCAATCTAATGACTTCTAGTAAATCAGCAAGCCTTTCTGTTCTTTTGCCCTTTGTCCATACAAAGGAAACAAAAACACAATACTGTTTTATCTGTTGATTTTCAATAAAAGAAAATATTTCATCTAATGAGAAGTTTATGACTTATCAAAATATCCCCATTCTCTTTCTGGACCATAATAACCATTAAAATAATAATTATTTTAAATTAATAATTGATATAACTCTGCTCTTAGAGCCAAATAGAGTTTTGGAATAATATCTCTCCTACATGATTATCCTTTGTACATATTAAGGGATTCATTCATCTTTTCCTTTATTAATTCATTCATCCATTTATTTAAAATATTTATTAATAACCTCCTATATTGTTAGGCATTGTCATAGAAATTGGGGGTATATGAGTTATTAAAAACAAATAAACCCTAATTTTATAGATCCTATGTCTACCTGAGTCTTTTTTTAATATATTTTATTGATTTTTTACAGAGAGGGAAGGAGAGGGACAGAGAGCTAGAAACATCAATGAGAGAGAGACATTGATCAGCTGCCTCCTGCAGCCCCACAGTGGAAATGTGCCCACAACCAAGGTACATGCCCTTGACCAGAATCAAACTTGGGACCTTTCAGTCCACAGGCCGGCGCTCTATCCACTGAGCCAAACCGGTTTCAGTGAGTCTTTTTTTCTTCATGCTGAATATAATTTCTCACTTTTTCACACATGGCATGATTTGGTGTCCCCTCACAGCCTTGGTCATTTTCTTTTAGACATGTTATCAGTTTCCCTCTAAGGAGTATCGATCGGTCTCAAATCTGAAGTGATCCAACAACTGTTTTACATATCTGGTTTCAAATAACAGCTCTCTGTATTATTAATCGTGTTACATTGAGCAAAGTATTTAATCTCTCTTAGACTCTATTTCCTATTCTGTAAAATGAGAAGAATAATAGTATTTGTGGGGCTGTTATAAGGATTAAGAAAGATAATATACATAACAGCACTTATCACAGTACTGACATGGAAGTGCCTAATAAAGGATAAAACATTATCTTCTTCATATTTGTTAAATTGTCTAAGATAGCATTAGCATTTTTGGCAGATACATTCCCCTATCATTGCCTCTTGAGGTTACAATTACTCTAAACCCCCAAGTCATTTTCTGTCTTCCTCGGATATTACTTTTATATTCCAGAGCTGTGATCAGATGTCAAGACTCTATCAACCTCTTTGAGACATATTTTGACCAAGTCCATCTGTTTAACTGGCATGTATGTCATCTTCCTGAGAGATGGATATAATTTCAGTGCCAGGATTAATCTCCTTGACTTGACTTTTCTTAATTTCTGTTTTTTTCTATGAACATGGAAATGTGGTTTGTGGCCTTCCTCAGTTTTAGAATCTTTTCTAAAGGTGAATACATTATGTATTACACTTCAAGCAATAGAGGGGAAATGTTGCCCATTATATTTGTGCCTTGCTTCAATACATTTAGTAAGCCTTTGATGAATATCCTTTATAATATGACTATTGAACAATATTAATCCCATTTCTTAATGTGATACATTTAATGATGAATTGGCTGCCTTTTCCTGCTCTATCATTTTGTTTTAGTATTTCACCTGGACTGCAATTTCTGATTTTTTTGAATGCACATACAAATACATATATCCTTTTTTGCCTCCCCTCACTGCTCTCAAATCTTTGGAAGTAATTCAGAGGGTGATGAATCATGAGTGGGAATGGGGATGGGGAAGAGGAGGGAAGATTTGAGCTCTGACTTACATATATAGCACAAATAAATATAATCTTATGGGCAAGGCTTTTTGTCAGTGTTTCTGAGTCAGATTTAAATCAGGAGCATAAGACCTAGGGAACTAGGAAGCTTTATGAGGGAACAGGTAGGAGAAAACAGTACAGAAGAAGAGAGAAGTGGAGGTTATAAAGGAGACCCCAGATCAAAACTCATTTAATTACTTAAGGGCTATCTCATTTTAGATCTGGGTAATGGATGCAGCTGCCATGGGCTCCATGCTCTTTAAGGTCCCTATTCAGGCTACCTCTCTCCACAGAATGAGGACTTAGTGCCTCTAGTGCATACACTCTTAGGCCTGGGGAAAATTTTGTGTGGAAGAGAGTACAATAGAGTACAATAGAGTTGCCATATAAAATATATGGCACCTTGTATTTTTATTTGCAGAATCTAGCAACTTTGGTATAGTCAGAACTTGGATTTTGTGGGTTGTAATGTCCACATACATTTGTTCAAGGAACTTCACTCTGGGACAGAGCCTGGAGTCAGAAAAGAAGGGAGCAGACTAGGGACATGGTGTCACCTCTTTCTAGACTGACATATTCTGGTACAGAACTCTGGAGAACCTGAGAATTTAAAATTGAACCTGGTCTTCAAACTTGTTATGAATTTTATTTTCAAGGTACGAGAAGCAAAAATTTTATTTAACTATTTTTAAATTTTGGTTTATATTTTTAAATATGTAGATATCTGGTATGCAGGCCTTCATTTGTGCTCTTGTCTTAAGCTCCACAAATATTAGTGAGGGACTTTAATGGCAACAGATTATGAAATGTGGTTCTGTGGCATGATCCAAAATATTATTTAATGTTCACAACAACTTTAAGTATCCCCATTTAACAGATAAAGAAACTGAGGTTCAGCAAATTGAGATAACTTATCCACAGTCCAAGAAAGAGTAAATGGCAGACCTGAGATTGAAACCCAAACCTTAGTCTATTTGAATGTATATAATAGGCTTTGAATTCCAATTACATAATCAGAATCCTGCTTCTGCTACTTGCTAGCTCTTTGTGTTTTTGTAAGGTATTAACTTCTCAGTTTTAGAGCCTTAGTTTGTTAAGCTGAAAACTATAGGACTGTATGTGATAATAACAGTACCTACCTTATATAATTACTGGAAGCGTTCATAAAGGTCTTATGTATAAAGTGCTTAGCAAAGTGGCTGGAATATTTGGGGGGTGGTTAACAAATGTTAACAATTATTAATAGTAGAACTACTAATAGTAGCAGAAGGAGCATTAAACTGATATATAAATATGGTATGGGTATAGTGTTATATTAATTACCTATTGTTTCATAACAAATTACCCCCAAACTTTGTGCCTAAAACAACACGCATGAATTTTCTCAATGTTACTGTGGATGGAGAATCTGGGCATCCAGTTTAACAGGGTCATCCAGTTCAGAGTCTCTAACAAGCTTTAGGCAGGCTCTGTTGGGGAGGAGGGTGGAATCTGCTTCTAAGATCACTCATGTGGCTGTTAAAAGTCTGAATTCTTTGATGACTGTAGGCTGGAAGTGTCTGTCATGTCCATGATTCCTGGGCCTTACCACAGGACAGCTCACTGCATGGCTAGCAAAGATGGAAATCACAGTCCTTTGTAACCTAATTATGAAAGTAATATCCCATCATTTTTGCCACATTCTGTTCATTCGAAGCCAATTTCTTTTTTTAAATATATATTTTATTGATTTTTTACAGAGAGGAAGGGTGAGGGATAGAGAGTTAGAAACATCAATGAGAGACATCGATGAGCTGCTTCTTGCACGCCCCCTACTGGGGATGTGCCCACGAACAAGGTAATGCCCTTGACCCGAATCGAACCTGAGACTTTTCAGCTCTATCCACTGAGCCAAACCAGTTTTGGCTCGAAGCCAATTTCTAAGAAAGGAGATATAAAAGAGCAAGAATACCATGAAGCAAGGATCATGGGGGCATCTTTGAAAGCTGCCTATCACAAGTGGGTGGCATTATACTGAGATGTACGAGAAGGCTCCATGGGGTAAACATGATGCATCTTCTTGGAGAGGCAGGTTCACTATGTGTCAAATGCAATTGAAGTCAAAATGGAGCTTTACCAGGTAATAGATAACAAAATTAACACTGACTGAAAATAAATAAAAACACAAAATTCTAAAAATGCCTTATGTTTGTTGCTGCTTTGACTGCCTCCTGAATATATGTTGACTTAATTGCAGTGATTCTTAGATCTAAGGGGAAAAATTCATTTTGGATGAACTTGTTAAGGCATATGGTTTTCTTTGTGTTCAGCAGCATTCTGTTCCTTCTGGAATAGGCAGAACTGGTCATCTCTGTTGTCTCACCTCTCTGTAATATTTTAAGGAGTTCAGGGAAATAGAGTACACAGTGCAGTGGTCTTCAACCTTGGCTGAACATTAGAAATATGTTGGAAATTTTTGAAAAATACTGAGACCTGAGGGCTCCAGAGATTGTTTGTTGTTAACAAATGATATCCAGAAGAAGTGGTAATACATCTTAACTATCAATTTATTAGAACTGATAAGGGAACTGATAGATGGAGGGATTTGTTTGCTTGGTGCTCCTCGGGCTCTTTACTACTGATGGTATGATAGTTAATAATTCATGTACTTATGATATGCTGAAAGATGCTATATTAATAGCTTTATGTGCAGTATAAATCCTCACAAAATTATCATTATCCCTATTCTACATGCAAGGAACTTAAAGCTATGTTAAATAACCTAGTCAAGATTATAAAGCTCACATGCAGTACAAATTGTAGCAAATACTTATATAATGCTCACTGTGGGATAGTCATTTTCTCAAGTGTGATTTAAGCAGTTATTTAATCTTCACAACAGCTCAGTGGAAGTGCTATTATTAATATTAAGTAGATGTGGAAACTAAGGCCCAGTGATTAAGTTACCTAAGATCATGCTAGAACTAATAACAGAACTAATATTTAAACACAGGCTATCTACCTTTGGAAACTACCTTCTGAACTATTCTGCATAGTGCTTCTTGGGTAATAATTAAACTAAAGTAATATGCATCTAGTGTCTCAACCAACTGTCATGCTATACTGACTCAAAATACTGGCAGCTAATATTTATTAAGCTATTCTGATATAATGGACACACATTGTCTAATTTAATATTTGTGATAGCCCTGCAGAGCCAGTAAGACCTAACAACCATATCTGATAAGATCCAAAGGTCAATTTCCCTCCCCTCACCCCCACCCCAATAATCTGCTTCTAGAGATTGAGTTTCTGCCTGCCTCTCTAGTAATTAATTATGAGACTATATGCAATTAATCTACCCTTTATATATTCAGAAAGAATTATTCTTTCTGAGATTCCTTTTTGTCTCCAGGCTAATTTCATTTCAACTCTGTCTCTGCTGACATGGTTCCTAGACTCTTCCCAATCCTGGTTTCTCTTGTTTAATAAATATTTCTCATTGAGGATGGCTGATGTTTAAATTATAGAGAAGAAACTTGTGTACATGTGGCACTCCTCTTGCACATTGCAAGGTGCTTAGCAGTTTTGGCCCCTACCCACTGGTTACTAGTAGTTCTCTTCAGTCATTGTGACAACTCCCCAAAACATCCAACTAAGTTCCATATGCTCACTGAGGCAGTACTGCCTCTAGATAACAATAATCATAAACCAAACAGACTCTTGTGAAGAACCACTCTACTTGTTGGATAAGTTGCCTAATGCTGCCCATTTATTGGCTTTGTAATGACTGACAATACATTTCTCTCTCTTTTTTAAAAAAAATATTTTTATTGATTTTTACCGAGAGTAAAGGAGAGGGATAGAGAGTTAGAAACATCAATGAGAGAGAGACATCGATTAGCTGCCTCCTGCATGACCCCTACTGGGGATGTGCCTGCAAAAAAGATACATGCCCCCTACCGGAATCGAACCCGGGACCCTTCAGTCTGCAGGCCGACTCTCTATCCACCGAGCCAAACCGGTTTCGGCAATACATTTCTCTTAAAGCAATTACAGTAATTGGCAGTTTTGAGGAGGCATAAGATATCATTGACTTAATTGGATTTGTTGTTTACAGAAATATCTAAAACACTTTCATGTGTCAGATCTCCCTGTCTTGTATATATACATTTGGTTTTTGGAATACAATTGTACTTTATTCCTATTCTGTTTGACTTCATACATTTTGAGTCTATTAACCAGTGTCTTTGCTATTCTTTCAAACTACTATCACCTGGAATTTTGACCAATAGGCTCTCTTTATCTTCATTCAAGTTATTGAGCCCAGCTGGCATTGTTCAGTGTGTCAGCACTGACCTGTGAACCAGGAGGTTATGGTGTGATTGTTGTCAGGGAACATGCCCGGTTTGAGGGTTCAATCTTGAGTGGGGGAAGTGCGGGACGCAGCTGCTCAATGATTCTCTGTCATCACTGATGTTTCTATCTCTTTCTCCCTCTCCATTTCTCTCTGAAATCAATTAAAAAAACAAACACACACACACACACACACACACACACACACACACACACACACAACATCAACAATCCTGTGTTGAACAGGATTATGTAAAGGACAAGAACCCTGGAAGTTACTATAGATCTCTTCCCAGGTTGACAGTAAGCCATTAGTCAGCATCAATCAGAATTGTATCTCATTGCGTCATTATTTAGACATCATATATTTCTTCATCTTACCATAAGATTATTTTTTATTTTTTTATTGCTTAAAGTATTACAAATAGTAGAACATATATCTCGTTTTTCTTCCATTGACCTCTCCCCCAGCCTCCCCTAACCCTAGCACAGGACCTCACCCCTACGTCCCAGTGTCTGTGTTCATTTGTTATCCTTATATGCATGCATACAAGTCTTTCAGTTGATTTCTTATCACCGCCCCAAACCTCTCCTGCCTTCTCGCTATAGTTTGACAGTCTGTTCAATGCTTCTTTGTCTCTGTATTTATTTCTGTTCATTAGCTTATGATGTTCATCATATTCCATAAATGAGTGAGATCATGTGATATTTATCTTTCTCTGACTGGCTTATTTTGCTTAGCATAATGCTCTCCAGTTCTGTCCATGATGTTGCAAATGGTAAGAATTATTTCTTTTTTGCAGCAGCAGCTTAGTATTCCATTGTGTAGATATACCACAGTTTTCTAATCTACTCATCTACTGATTTTGGCTGTTTCCAAATCTTAGGTATTATAGGGGTGCATATATAAATTTCAGATATTGTAGGGGTGCATATATAATTTCTGATTGGTGTTTCTGTTTTCTTAGGATATATATACAGTACCTAGAAGTGGGATTACTGGGTCAAATGGCAGATCAAATTTTTAGTTTTTAGAGGAAACGCCATACTGTTTTCCATAGTGGCTGCACTAGTCTGCATTCTGACCAGTAGTGTAAGAGGATTCCTTTTTCTCCTCATACTCTCCATTACTTGTTGTTTGTCAATTCGTTGATGATAGCCATTCTGACAGGTGTGAGATGGTATCATATTGTTGTTTAGATTTGCATCTCTTCAATGATTAGTGACTTTGAGCATGTTTGCATATGTCTCCTGGCCTTCCATATGTCCTATTTCAAAAAGTGTCTATTTAGGTCCTTTGGCTATTTTGATTACACTATTTATCTTCTTTTTGTTAAGTTGTATGAGTTCCCTGTAAATGTTAGAGATTAAACCCTTATCTGAGATAACATTGACAAATATGTTCTCGCAATCAGTGGGCTTTCTTTTTGTTTTATTGATATATATTTTTTTTGCTGTGCAGAAACTTTTTATTTTGATGTATTCCCATTTGTTTATTTTCTCCTTAGTCTCCATTGCCCTAGGAGTTGTGTCAATAAAGATATTATTACCACAAATGTCTGCTATTTTGCTGCCTATGGCTTCTTCTAAGATTTTTATGGTTTTCATCTTACATTTAAGTCCTTTATCCATTTTGAGTTTTTTTTTCTCTTTTTCTTTATTAAGGTATTACATATGTATCCTTACCCTTCTCCATTGTCCCCCTACCCCCACTCATGCTATCACCCCCCTGGTGTCTGTGTCCATAGGTTATACTTATATGCATGCATAAAAGTCCTTTGGTTGATCTCCTCCCCTTACCCCTGCCCTTTCCTACCTTACCTCTGAGGTATGATGGTCTGATGGATGCTTCTCTGTCTCTGGATCTGTTTTTGTTTTGTATGGTGTAAGTTGGTGGTATAGTTTCATTTTTTTGCATGTATCTGTCCAACTTTCCCAACACCATTTTTTTAAGAGACTGTCTTGACTCCATTGTATGATCTTGCATCCTTTGTCAAATATTAACTGAGCATAATGGCTTGGGTTGATTTCTGGGTTCTCTGTTCTGTCCCACTGGTCTATATATCTGTTCTGGTACCAGTACCAGGCAGTTTTGAGAACCGTGGCTTTGTAGACTAGCTTGAAATCTGTATTATGATCCTCTTCTTTCTCGTAATTGCTGCAGTTATTTGGGGTCTTTTTTTATTTCAGATGAAATTTTGAAGGTTTTTTTCTAGGTCTCTGAAGTATGCTCTTTTAATAGGGAGGGAGTACAAGCTCAAGCTTGCTCTGAACTCAAGTTCCAGGTGAGAGTCTGAGGGACTCAGACACATATGGGGAGAAACTGAAAGGAACACAAGTGTGGCTTTCTCGCAGAGGTGCTTGCAGTGATCATTGTTCCTGCACAGGGGCATGGGACATGGAGACTCAGTTACCTCTCTGGTGCAGGGGTGACTAGTAGCCAGTGCTGTTTGCTCCACCCTGGTGATTCCCAGATGCCCCACCCCTTGCAATGTACAACCCCATTAAAGCTATGTGCATTGGCTTTTGCATATGAATTCCCTGTCCTTTCTCTGAGTAAAACCTGTCAAACTGCCACTGGGTCACAGAGCCCCAGAACTTCCAAAAGAAGGCCCAAGGCCTGGCAGTAGCAGCCTGCCTTGCTTCACGGCTGGGCCTTGTCTGGGCACTTCCAAACCCCTTATAAAGCAGAGGAATCTGCAGATATCTCTGTAGCTTCTACTGGTTGGCCAAGACAATGGCCTTGGTGATCCAAGAGCCAGTGTACCCAGTGGTTAGAATGAGATCATACCGAATTGCAACTCTTCACATCCATGAGAGACACACTCAAGGGACAGACTCAGTGAGCACCAAAGTCCCTCTGAAGAAAGTCCTGTCCCATAAGGGTGTCTCCTGTGCAACAGATATTCCAGTGTAGACACAGCTGGTCATCACAGCCAATTGCCCTGAAGGTCAATTGCTCCCTGTGATACCAATGGCAATCAAGGGTTAACTACAACAAGACTGTGTAGGAGACTTAGAAGCTACCCAGTACATAGAAACAAACACAGGAAAGCAGCCAAAATGTGGAGACAAATAAACAAGTCACAAATGAAAGAAATCAAAATACTGGATATAGAGTTCAAAATCATGCTTATAAAGTTACTTAAGTATCTTCTATAAACCTCTGAGAAATTTGGTGAGACCCTCAAGGATATGAAGAAAGACCATTCATAAATTAAGCATATACTGACTGAAATAAAGAATAATATACAGAGATTCAATAGCAGATTAGAGGATCCCAAGAATCAAGTCAAAGATTTGAAATACGAAGAGGCAAAAAACACCCAACCAGAAAAGAAAAAAAAATAATTCAAAAATATGAAAATAGTATAAGGAGCCTCTGGGACAACTTCAAGCATACCCCAATGTAAATTATTGGGGTGCCAGAAGAAGAGAGATAGCAAGATATTGAAAACCTATTTGCAGAAATAATGACTGAAAACTTCCCCTACCTGGTAAAAGAAATAGACTTATAAGTCATGCAGAGAACCATGAACAAAAGGAATCCAAAGAAGACCACACCAAGATACATCATAATTAAAATGCCAAGGGCAAAAGACAAAGAGAATATTAAAATCAGCAAGAGAAAAACAGTTAGGTATTTAGAAGGAAGTACGCATTCGACTGTCAGCTAATTTCTTAAGAGAAACTATGCAGGCCAGAAGGGAGTGGCAAGAAATATAAAAAGTGATGAATAGCAAGAACCTATAACCAAGATTACTCTATTCAGCAAAGCTATCATTTAGAATTAAAGTTCATATAAAGAGCTTCACAGACAAGAAAAATCTAAACAAGGTCACCACCAAACCAGTATTGTATGAAACTAGAAGCCTGATGCACGAAGATTCATGCTAGAATGACCTTCCTTTCCCTGCCTGCCAGCACTGCCTTTCCACTCAAGCCCAGCCCCAGAGCTGCATCTTTTCTCCCAGGTCCTGCCTTCTCAGGCTGCCCAGAGGCCCTGAGAGACTGGGGGTGAGGCGGAATGCCTGCCTTGTCACCATGATGATGACACAAGTGACCCGCCCGCCCCCTGGTTACTCGGTGCCTGTGTATGCAAATTAACTGCCATATTTGGTGGGTTAATTTGCCTACTCACTCTGATAGGCTGGTGGATGTAGCAGAGGTAGGGTAAATTTGCATATTTGTCTATTATTAGGTAAGAAGATGCTGAAGGGCATTCTTTAAGAAGAGAAAGAAGAAAAAGGTAACGAAAAAAATTATGAACAACAAAGTGACAACAAATACATATCTATCAACAATTGGACCTAAAAATCAAATTAATAAAAAACCTGATGAATAGAATATACTGGTGAATGTAATAGAATTAGGGGCATAAAAAGGAAGAAGACTGACAATTCTCAGGAGGAAGGGGTTGGTAGGGTGCAGGAAGAGATTAGATAAAGAGCTTAAACTTATGGATGAGGTCATTTTGGAGTGGGGGAATGACCTGGAATGGGGTGGGTACTGGGTAAAGGGGAGCTATGGTGGGGGGATAGAGGAACTTCTGTAATAATCTGAACAATAAAGATTTATAAAACAAAAACAAACAAAATAATTCTAAGGCCCAGCCAGCATCACTTAGTGTTTAAGCACTGACCTATGAAACAGGAGGTCATGGTTCAATTCCTGGTCAGGGCACAGGCCTGGGTTGCTGGTTCAGTCCCCAGTGTGGGATGTGCAGAAGGCAGCCAATCAATGATTCTCTTTCATCATTTCATCATTTATGTTTCTGTCTCTCCCTCTCCTTTCTTTTCTGAAACTAATATTGCATTTAAAATACAAAAGAAGAAGCAGAGAGGGTGTTTGATTTTATCAAATGCTTTTTCTGAGTCAATAGATATGATTATATATATATATATATGAGCTCTCAATTTGTATATAGTATATTATGTTTATTGATTTGCAGATATTCTACCATCCTTGCATCCCTGGAATAAATCCCACTTGGTCATGGTGTATGATCTTTCTGACATAATGCTGGATTTGATTTGATAGAATTTTGTTGAGAATTTTGGCATCTGTGTTTATGAGAGATATTGGCCTGTAATTTTCTTTTTATTGTATTTACTTGATGTTGAGATTAGGATAATGCTGGCTTCATAGAAAGAACTTGGAAGTGTTCCTTTTGAATTTTTTGGAATAGTCTGAGGAAGATAGGTTTTATTTCTTCTTTTGATGTTTGATAAAACTCCTCTGTGAAGCAGTCTGCACCAGGGCTTTTGTTTGCTGGAAGTTATTATTATTATTTTTTTTGATTACTGCGTCAATTTCCTCTATAGTTATAAGCCTATTCAAATGTTTTTATTCTTGCTGGTTGAATTTTGGAAGGTTGAATTTTTCTAGAAATATGTCCACTTCTTTTAGGTTGACCAGTTTGTTGGGATAGAGTTCCTCATAGTATTATTTTACGATTCATTTTTGTAGGGTCTGTTGTAATTTTGCCTCTTTCATTTCTGATTTTGCTTATTTGGGTCCTCTCTCTTTGCTTCTTGGGCAACCTGGATGGAGGTACATCAAGCTTGATTATCCTTTCAAAGAACCAGCTCTTGGTTTCATTGATCTTTTATATTATTTGTTTGTTTGTTTGTTTGTTTTGTTGTTTGTTTGTTTTGTTTTTTAGTCTCTATGTCCTTTATTTCTGCTCCGATCTTTATTATTTCCCTCCTTCTTCTCACCCTGGGCTTTTCTTGTTGCTCTCTTTCTAATTCTTCAAGTTGCAGAGTGTGATGGTTTATTACCAGTTTTTCTTGTTTTGGAGGTAACTTGTAATCCTATGAATTTCCCTCTCAGGACTGATATCACTGTGTCCCATAAATTTGGGGTTGTTGTATTTTCATTTTCATTTGTTTCCAGGGTGTTTTTTATTTATTTTTTATCTCTTTGGTAACTCAATAATTGTTTAATAATGTTTTATTCAGCCTTCAAGTGTTTTAATTTTTGTGATTGTTTTTATTGTAGTTGATTTCTAAGTTTATGCCATTGTGGTCTGATTTGATTTCAATCCTCTTGAATTTGGAGATATTTTGCCGTTGTCCCAATATGTGATCTATCTTTGAAAATGTCCCATGTGTGCTTGAGAAGAATGTATATTCTGTAGCTTTGGGTGGATGTCCATTAAATCCATCTGATATAGTGACTTGTTTAGGATTGCTGTTTCTTTGCTGTTTTTTTTTTTTTTTTGTCTAGAGGATTTATCCAGTGATGTTAATGTGGGAATAAAGTCTCCTACTATGATTGCATTTCTGTTATTCTATCCCCTGATATCTTCCAGAAGGTGTTTTTTTTTTAATGTATTTGGGTGCTCCTGCATTGGGTGCATATATGTTTTTTGGAGTTATATCCTCTTGTATCTATCCCTTTAAAATTATGAAGTGTCCTTCCTTGTCTTTTATTATAACCTTCACTTTGAGGTCTATTTTGTCAGATACAAGTATTGCTACCCCAACTTTTTTTCATTTCCATTTGACTGAAATAGGTTTTCTATCCCTTCACTTTCAGTCTGTGTGAGTCCCTTGTTCTGAGATGGGTCTCGTGTAGACAGCATATACACTGAATGACCAGATTATTATGATCTCTGAATGCATAATAATATTTCCACTAGAGGGTTAGAGGCCCAAAGCATGAATTTGTGCATGGATGGGGTCCAGCCAGCCTGGCCAGTGTGAGCAGACCTGGGAGGTTGGCCCGCCTGCCTGCTGGTTGAACTCCTGGTCGAGGAGACGATTTGCATATTAGCTTTTCAGTATATAGGGTATATACTGAGTGGCCAGATTATTATGCATTCACAGATCATAATAATTTGGCCACTCAGTGTATATGGGTCACGTTTTCTCATCCATTCAGTCACTCAATGCCTTTTGATTGGAGCATTTAATCCATTTATGTTTAATGTTATTATTGATAGGTACTTGTTTGTTGCCATTTCTATCTTTTTACAGCATTCCCTTTAGCATTTCTTGCATTGCTGGCTTGGTAGTGATAAATTTCCTTAGTTGTTTTTGTTTGTTTGTTTGTTTGCTTATTTATTTTTGTCTATAAAGCCCGTGAGTTCCCCTTCACCTTTCATTTATAGCCTTGCTGGAAAAAATATTCTTGGATTTTTTTTATTTGCTTTCCATCACTTTGTATACTTCATTCCATTCCCTTCTGGCTTAATGTGTTGCTGTTACAAAATCATTTGATAATCTGATGGGAGATCCTCTGTAGGTAACTCTCTGTCTCTTTCTTGCAGCCTTTAAGATTTTCTTGTTAATGTTTGCCATTGTAATTATGATATTTCTTGGTGTGGGTCTTTTGAGGTTCATCTTGCTTGGGACTCCCTGTACTTGTGTGATTTTTTCTTCCCCATTATCAGGGAATTTTTCTGTCATTATTTCTTCAAATATATTTTCTAATCCTTGCTGTTCTTCTTGTCCTTTTGGCAACCCTAATTACAGGTATGTTACTTTGTTTCATGTTTGTTTCAAAGCTCCCTTAGGCTCTCCTTCTGCTTTTTAATTTTTTCTCCAGTTGTTGTTCATATTGGGCTTGTCTCTGTACTTTTTCTTCTAACTTATTAATTTAGTCCTCTGCTACTTCTGGTCTACTGTTAAAACTTTCTTTGGCGTTTTTGATTGGAGCTATATCACTTTTGATTTCTTCCTGATTATTTCATAGGTTGTTGATTTTCTCATCCATCCAGTTTATGAACTGCATGGCCATTAATCTGAATTCTTTTTTTGATATATTGCATGCCTCCGTTTCTCTTATTTCATTTCTTGGTGATTCTTCTTTTTCTTCCCTTTGGGGATTGTTTCATTATCTCCCCATTTTAGCTACCACCAGAAGGTCCAAGCGCCAAGTTGCAGGGGCCTGAGCTATGTGTGGCAGGAGCATTGCACCATCCGAGTGTCATTGAAGAGCTCAGACACCAAGACATGTGGCTGCTGTGGTCAGTGGGATCCACGTGTGCTGAGAATCAGAGTCTCTGCATGCCTGTGTCAAGAATAAGAGTCCAGCCACTCAGTGTAGCCTCGTGTGTGTGCTGAGAATCAGGGGCCCCATACATCTGAGAGTCATAGTCACTGGCATTTGGTATAGCTTTGTGCTCTCACCTAGAATCAGGGTCCCTGCACATGTTCACTGAGTAACAGAGTCCCTGCATGCATGCGCCAATATCAGAGTCCCCGTGTGTGAGTGCTGAGAATTGAGAATCAGAGTCTCTGGTGCTCAGTGTATCCTCGAGCGTGCTCTAAGAATCAGGGTTTCCCTGTGCACACATGATGAGAAACAGAGTCCCTGCATGTGCATGCCAAGAATTAAAGTCATCAGTGCTCAGTGTGGCCTTGTGCGCATGCCTATAGAGATGGCACCTGCCCATAGAGTCCCCTCACTGGGAAAAACAGAGTTCCCACGTGTGTAGACGAAGAATCAAAGTCAGTGTTGCTCAGTGCGGCCTTCGTGGCACCAAGAATCAATCCATGCACTCACGTGACAAGAAACAGAGTCCTCTTTGTGCGCATCCAGAATCAAAGTCACTGGTACTCAGTGTGGCCTTCAGCACATGCACTGATAGTCAAAGTCCCTGGACTGCTAGGATGGCAGGGTTGCACAACTGCCCAATATCAGCTGGAGGCTCGCTTATGCTGCTGTGCTGTGGCTAGGATGTCTGGAGTCTCCATGTACCTGGGTCTGCAGCTTTGATAGCAGTTATTTGTCCAGAGTGGCTGTAGAGTCCATTTGCTCTGAGGCCAGTCTGGGTGATGATGAGTCTAGAATCCTAGTCACAGCAGTTATGCCCTTCAAGATAGCATGATTTATGTGCCAACACCTTCAGCCTGTGAGTATTTGAAGTGGCAGTGGGGTGTCTCAGTCTCTGACCACCTGATCCGCCAGCCCCGGAAAGACCTGTAGGATCTAATTGTCCCTAGCTCACACACACTCCAAACTTGTCTACACATTTCCCTTTCGCTCCCTCACTCCCTGCTGTCTTGCTAGTCGCCATCTTCCTCCTATAGGAAATTATTTTTTAAAAGCCCTTGATATTGATCTATATGTTTCTCCTTAATAAGTACCGCATTGTTTTGATTACTGCAGGAGAGTTGACCTATGAACCAAGAGATCATGGTTTGATTCTTGGGCACATGCCCAAGTTGGGGGCTTGATCCCCATTTGGGTATTGCAGGAGGCAGCTGATCAATGATTCTCTGTTAATCGTTGATGTTTCTCTTTCTCCCTCTCTATTTCTCTCTGAAATCAATTTAGAAAAAGAAAAAAACAAGTTATTGATTACTATATTGAATAGGATTGGGTAAAGGGAAAGAAACCTGAGTGGTACTGTAGACCTCCTCCCAGGTTGATAGTGAGCCATTAGTCAGCATCAATCAGTTAGGATTGTACCTCTGCATCATTATCTAGACATTCTATATTTCTTCATCTTGTAATAAGGAAAGTGTTTTTAAATCCCTTGATATTGCTCTATATGTCTCTCCTTAATGCAGTACCACATTATTTTGGTTACTGTAGCTTTGTAATGAGTTTTGAAATAAAAAGTTTAAATCACTTTTAATTGTGTTTTCTTTTTATTAATGAGTTGTAATAACTCTTTTTATATCTTGGATGCAAGTTCTTTCATATATGTGTGTGTGTATATATATATATATATATATATATATATATATATATATAGTGAACCATTTCAAAAATAAAATGCCTTGCTACAATCAAGAATCACTTTGGCAATAGATTTTCTTTGATCTGTTACTTCAAAATAATTTGAATCAATTATAAGAATCATGTATCAATTATAAGAATCATTATTTCATAGACCAGTTCTATTCGTGATTAGAAATTATATGACAATAAGAAATTTAGTAGGTGATTGAGGGCTTAGAAATTTTATTGCTTCCAACTTTCATGAGTAATATCAAGATGAACATTACATGCCAGATCTGTATTAGAATCAATCATAGTTTTGGATGACATCTTGGAGTTCAGGACATCTGAAAAAGGTTGCAACACACACACACACACACACACACACACACACACACACACACACACACACTGCTCATTAAATCCAGAAATCCTTTCAATAGGGTATACCAAAGCCTGTCATTTCACAATAAGAAAGGCCTTGAAATTCACTCACTACTGGGGAAATACCCTAATGGAGGTATTAATGGCAGTTAATTTTAGTTTCTTTTATAAAAGAAGATTTTGATACAAGGAGAGCAGAGAGAATGGCTCACTCTTTAAGTACAAAATTAATTTTAGATGTTAGGCAAGAAAGAAGAACAAAAGTACAGACCATAAAACATTTCTCTTTTTGGCAGTCAGACCTTGGATCAGTTCTGTCCTCTACCAATGTCTATAGAGCCTGAAATTTCTACTTATTAGATTTAATTTTTGAAGATGTTTTTTAAACATGTGCATTTTCACTAGCTAGAGATGTCTATAGCTGTATCAAGAGACATAGTATTGAAGCCAGAGGGCTTCCTCTGATGTCAAGGGATGGACAGGATATATTTTGGGTGTGGGGAGTGGGATCCCAAAGGGGCTACAGGGATCCAGTTAAAAGAGCACCTGATTTGCTAAAGGGCCACATTATCTAATTAGCAATCTCAGGCTTTTCCCCAGAATATGACTATCCATATGGCTAGAACCTGGATTCCCTCCTCCCATCCCCAGGGCAACTCTGCCTCTCCAGTTTTTCTCTAGTTTGCATTTATGATTTTGCAGGCTTCTATACAATGTTTTATTGGCAATGGAGTTTTTGCAGCCTTCTCTTTAAAAGGCTGGGCGTTGATAAATGTGGCTGCACTTCTTGTAGTACATGCAGCATTAAATAATATGCCTGTGTGCTTTTTTTCCCCTTTTTTTCTTTTTCCATTTGAGGTTTTAAATTGAAATTGGTTAGCTGGATGCATGACAAAAAGTTCTGTTCATGTACAGCAATTGTGGGGTTATGATTTGGCCCCCATCACCTTAGCCCTCCTCTTCCTTGCTTTAGTGCTTGGATTTCTCAGCTGCCATGCTTATTGAGACTGAATCATGAATTCTAGTTAGAGGTGCTATAAATGAGCCTAAAATAAGTGAAGTGAAATTAGTGGTTTTCCCAGTCTGAAACCCAGGTCTCTTGATCCCAGGCCATGGCTCTCTCTGTGGCATCATTCTTCAGGCAATATTCCTTGAAATGTTTCTGATGGTGCCGTAATTGTCTTCTATATCTTTTGGCTTTTGGTGCTGACACTCCCAGGACTTAGCAGAAACCAAGAGAAATGACAGCAGAGATGAAGGCAAGAATGATTCACTGATAGGATAGCCATACTCCCCTGACATCTATTTCTCTTGTGGGACATGCTTGATACAAAGGAAGTAAATTTTAATTTTAATTCTCTATAATTTTCTCCCATTTCTCTCTCTCTTCATTTGGCTTTATCATAACTGCCTTCATCCTATTCCTATACACAGTTACCTCAGGCTAACCCTAGGCTGACTAAGGTCCCCTATTGCTATTCTCCTACTCCAGCAGTACCCCAAATTTCAGTCTCCCTTTTCCCTACATTTCAAGCAGAATTCTACAGAAGTCCACCTTTACTTAATAGCTGGTAGAAGCTCATGGGTCAATATGTTCATAGCATGTTATTCTAATAATGGGCAGTAGTTTAAGTGAAGGCATCCAAACTATTCAGAGTACTTGATAAAAATGTATGTTTTATGAGGATCTACCATAAATTTTCTAAATTAGAAACTCAAGGGGCCAGGACCCAAGAGTCTGCATTTTAATGAAATTCTTAGGTGATTCTGAAACATGCTAACAATTGAGAATTATTACCTTATATTGTGCTTAGAATTAAAGCATTTGCTGCAGGTGTGTACACGTTAGTAGGTAGCAATAGCCATTATTGGGTTAAGTCAGTGGTCGGGAAACTCATTGATCAACAGAGCCAAATATCAACAGTACAAGGATTGAAAATTCTTTTGAGAGCCAAATTTTTTAAACTTAAACTTCTTCTAATGCCACTTCTTCAAAGTAGGCTCACCCAGGCCATGGTATTTTGTGGAAAAGCCATACTCAAGGGGCCAAAGAGACACATGTGGCTCGTGAGCTGCAGTTTGCCAACCACTGAGTTAAGTGATTATATCCTGCCTTTAAAATGACATTTCATATATCTTTGTTCTTCACTTATCACTCCACCCCCATCCAAAATACATACAACAGTGGGCTAGACTCTTTGTTGGAGTTTTGCTTTGTTTTCCCAAGAATCTTGGGCTTCTCTCATATATGGAAGGTATATGCATAACCTGTGACCTCTAATGAGTGTGTGTGTTTTTTTTCCTGTAAAAAATTCTAATTTTCATGTCTAGTTATACTTCATGACATACACTATGTTTGATAAATATCTATTGAATGTACAACTGTGTTTTACACATGGTAGAAAACACACTGTTTCACCATAACAAAAGAACCCAACTCATTCTTTTATTATTTGAAAGAAAGAAGGAAGTTGGTAGGTAAATGGAGAAGTCTTCAAAAGATGACTGTATTTTATTTACTGTCTTGAAGTCTTATTCTCCCTTCTGGGGAGATTCATGCTTTATGGGTGTCCTGGGAAATCAGATAGGAAAAGGAAGAAAATGGGAATAGCTTATAAAGCTATTTCTCCCTTGGGCTTCAGTGTAATCTTTTCACGTGGGTAGATGTTTTAAAATTTGGGTATCTGAATTCACTGAAGAGATACATAGTAAATAAAAATATTACTCAAATGCCACCTTGATGCCAGGGAGGACTATTTCCTGCCTGTTCTTAGAACTGGTGCCATATCTTATCTATTAAAATTCATGTTCATGTAGTAGACAGATAAACTCTGATTGCAGAGAAGCAAGGCTCAGCTAAGTAAAGAATCTCTGCTCTCAATCTAAACTGCACAGCTGCCCTGTGGTCATGGGTGATCAATGACACCAAAGCTATCCTTGGTCCTTCCATATAATTTTAAAGGTATGTTTTTCACTATTCCACCCATTATCCATCAAATAAGATAACTAATGTTGAATTTGTGAGAAATAGCTCTCTAAATTCCAAGTTTAAAAACTCTCTACTGGGAAGATTTACTGGGATTTGAGATTTGCTCATACCACATTGCTGATTTTGAGCAAGGAAATGAAACTGGTGTTTGGTCAATATGGGAAAGAAGTTGATAATATGTGCTTATCAAATTTCAGCTGGAGACACTGACCCATTTTCATATATATGATTGCTTTCTTACAGAGAGGAAGGGAGAGGGATGGAGAGTTAGAAACATCGATGAGAGAGAAACATCAATCAGCTGCCTCATGCACACCTCCCACTGGGGATGTGCCTGCAACCAAGGTACATGCCTTTGACTGGACTCGAACCTGAGACCCTCCAGTTCAAGGGACGATGCTTTATCCACTGAGCCAAATCAGCCAGGGCTGACCCATTTTCAAACAGATTTGTCCTTTGGCAAGTTCACTCACCTACTTATATGCATAACATCTCCATTTAAGGCTTAAAATGTCACATTAAAAATCAAGTTAAAATTTTTATTCATTTCACGCATTGATTTTAAAAAGGATAAAATCTCAATTAAATTTTTTTTTTCAAATACTGAAAACATCATCTTAAGTAATTTTAGTTTTTTTTCTGGTGGCTTTCAGATCTATTATATCCCTTCTTCTCTATAACAATTCCTAATCGGAAATATGGGGTGGCGGTGGTGGTGGTAAGTGCTTTGAAAGCTAAAAAACTGAGGCCTCACATGGGAAAGGGGCTTACCTTCAGTTCCATATTTAGGTTGAGGTAGAGTCAGGTTTAAAATGCAATTACTCCAGCTCCTATGCGTACTGCTTGGCACTTACTAGGCACCCAACTATTTCTGAATGGAATTACCCAAAAGAGAATGGATAATTCCATTCAGAAATAATGAAAAAGTAGCTTATCTTTTAATATACACAAATGCTCTGAGGGAAAATAACATAAGAAAAAACTCTAGAGCCTTAAGCAAATCTTCCTATCTGCCTTAAGTAAAGGCAGTGCATTGTCCCCTTGTGCCTCTATAACAGATTTTGTCTTTGAGAATGCTCACCCTATTTCACCTCTCTGCAGCTGCTACCAGTGGAAATACCAATTATGTGGCTCAGTTTGGTGATTGCTACTACAACATTTAAAAAATAAAATTTCCCCTGGGGTAAAACCTTGAATGACAATTCCTCTACAAACTTTCCTGGGCAAATTAAAAAGTTCTGAAGATTATCTTTAGAACCTGTGTGCTGACAGGACTAGCTTCTAATGGAATATTTGGAGCTGTAAATTGATATATCCCTTTAACTGCAAAGCAGTTGCTACCTCTTCCAGCCAGCCTTGAAAGGGCCTAGTGTTAAAGTATTATATATGTTTCAGTGCCACTGTTCTTTATTTCTAAGTAATGACTGATTTAAATTGTCTTTTGAAAACAAATAATGAGGTGTGTGTGTGTGTGTGTGTGTGTGTGTGTGTGTGTGTGTCTGGGGTCGTTTATGGGGGATGGTTTTCAGTGCTATTTTATGATACATTAAATAGCTGTTAAACAGACCAGAAAACACATCCTGTTTTAAGAGCATCAAGGTTTCACTCAATATTTCACATGTTCTCTGAAGGTTTATGTTACCAATTTAAATAAAAAGTAAAACAATCAGAGCATGGAACATAAGGTTGTAATTCTTTTTTTAAAATATATTTTATTGATTTTTCACAGAGAGGAAGGGATAAGGATAGAGAGTTAGAAATATCAATGAGAGAGAGACATTGATCAGCTGCCTCCTGCATGCCCCCCACTGGGGATGTGCCCACAACCAAGATACATGCCCTTGACCGGAATCGAACCTGGGACCCTTCAGTCCGTGGGCCGATGCTCTATCCACTGAGCCAAACCGGTTTTGGCTAATTCTTTATCATATATATATGGAATGGAAGAGTGATGCTAAGAAAAGAACCATCTTAGACACATGGTCCAGTGAGAAAAATCTAGATTATAAAACAGTGGTTGTCAAAGAGGGGCTAAAGGTTCTAAGATATCCTGATGTAAAGAAGCCTATTTTAATCTTTTTCAATCAGTGTTTCTAAGCTTGTTTGATCAGGGGCTCCCCTTTTTCTTAGAACACCTACTAACAAATATTTCCATTTGGAGAATGCTGGTTAGACTACGGCTTACATGAGGAGGTAGGGTGAGAGATAAAACTAGAAATAAAGATTGAAAACATATTATAGACAGTCATGAATACTATGCTAAGAAGCATACAATTCATTGTATAAGCAATGAGGTAATTTTTCAGCTTTTTTCTTTAATAACTTCCTCACATTGCTTCCATTCATTCTCCTTTCAGCCCACCCTGAATAAAGCACTGCTAGACCAATTTTCATAAAATTGTTCCTATCATTTTTCTGTCTACTTTAGGACTTAAGTGTTACTTTTTAGGGCTCTACATTCTGGTATGTGCTTATCTATTTATCTTCAACCAGATGATGTCTTGTATTTCTGTTCACTGTTACCTATGCATCTGATACTCCATCATATAGGTTCTATTTATTTATTTCAAAAAATCTTATAAAGTGGTTTTCAACCTTGGCTGTACATTAGAGTTAGAATGACCTAGGGAGCTTCTAATATACCTGTGGTCAGGCCCTGCTCTGACTAATTATATCAGAATCTCTAGGGATGGGGCTCAGGCATCGCGTATGTTTAAAACGTCCCAGATTATTCCAAAGTGCAGCCACATTTGAAAACCAGTGCCCTGAAATCTGGCCTGAAACTGAGCTCACACTATATAAAACTTGTTGAAGTCACATTGATATCACCTTGATCAATTTCCATGGAGCTTACATTTACTTATCAAGAGGAATTTTGCCCTAGCTGATTTGGTTCAGTGGCTAGAGTGTCATTGTGAAGATTGAGGAGCCCTGGGTTCAATTCTGATCAAAAGCATATACCTTGGTTGCAGGCCTGATCCCCAGCCATGGTGCCCAGGAGGCAACCAATCAATGTATCTTTCTCACATTAGTGTTTCTCTCTCTCTCTCTCTCTCTCTCTCTCTCTCTCTCTCTCTCTCTCTCTCTCTCCACTTCTCTTTTTCTCTCTAAAAATAAGTGGAAAAATGTCCTCAGGTGAAGATTAACAACAACAAAAATATGAGGAGTCTCTAACTCGCCTGTGGAAAAAATTTAAAAAAATCAAAGCTGTCAGATTATTCTCATCTTATCTGTTTTGAAAGATGAAATGAATTTACTAATAAATAGTCCAATTTTAAAGAGCAAATCATAAGTACAACAGGGACTCCCAAGATCAAAGGACTATTGAAGGTTTTTTTTCCTGTTAAACTGATTGCAAATATATTTTTCAGTCAATTTGATTGATTACAGCATACACACATTGAAGTACACCTCAAGCAGCCAGTTTGTCTGAAACCTTGCTGTTAAATCTCTTGTGAAATAATTTAAGATTTAACCCCCAGAGAATTCTGAACTGCTCTTTTAAATCAGCAACATCTAATAAATATACCATCATTGCATACTACGAGTATTGGAGAAATCAGATGTGCATTCATTTCTAGCATTTAACAATAATAACAAAGTAATATGTTTAGAAATATTGCCTTTTCCCATTCTATAAGCTTGCCTTTTAGAAGAAGGATGCCAGTGGGACTGTGGAAGAAAATAGGCTGTTTAGGCATATGGTGCTGAGAGAATATTGAGAAGAAGGGTTAAGCCCCAGAGTATTTGCAAGACTCCTTAAAGAGAGTTTAAACTAAACCTTTGTCTTATTTTTTTAAATGTTTCCATTGACTTCAGAGAGAGGAAGGGATAGGGGGGGAGGAATAGAAACATCAATGATGCAAGATAATTATTGATAGGCTGCCTCCTGCATGCCTTCTTCTGGGTATCAAGCCCAAAACCCAGGCATGTGCCCCGACCAGGAATCAACCACAACCTCCTGGTTCATGGGTTGATGCTCCACCACTGAAGCACACCAGCTGAGCTAAACTGTTTGAATAGGCTTATTGTTTTTTAACCTGGCTAGGCTACATTATTTGACTGGTTCCTTTTCCAGCTTTTTCCATATGGACAACAGGAAGAGCACTCTTCCACAAATATGGCAAGGGGCTTCACATAAATTGGTTCTGGATAAATTCTACTTTTCTTTCCATGAGTGCTTTAATTCTGACCTTTTATTGGACCCGTCTTCCCTTGTTTCTTACTCTGAACAATAATCCCTCCATCTGCCATATGAAAATACTAAAGCTGTAAAACCTGGCTACCATCTTGTCTATCTCTTTGTCACTCACTTCCTGTTCCCTCAATAAAACCACAATTCCTATATGTCAACAAGAGACTCAGTGCACAAAATTCATGCACTCAGAGTGGGGTATCTCTCAGCTTGGCCTGCGCCCTCTCATAGTCTGACATCCTTAGTGCTGCCACAGAGCAGGAGAGGCTCCTGCCACTGCTGCTGAACTGTCCAGCCATGAGCTTGGCTTCTGGCTGAGCAGCACTCCCCCTGTGGGAACAAACTGACCACCAGGGGGCAGCTTCTTCATTAAGTGTCTGCCCCCTGGTGGTCAGTGAGCATCACAGCAACTGCTCATTCCACCACTAGGTTGATTTGCATTTTAGCCTTTTATTATATAGGAAGGATGGTTCTCAAACTTTAACAAGCACCCGCATCACCTGCAGTTCTAATTAAAGCACAGAGTGTTGGTACCTATTCCCAGATTTTCTGAATCAGTAGGCTTTGGGTGGGGCCTGAAAATTTGAATTTTGATCAGCTCCCAGGTAATGCTGATGGTCTTGGGGAACAAACACACTTTTATTTTAAGCAGAATATTTGCTCTAGTGCTGTGGCTATTCTCAGTCTTAGCTGGCCATTGGAATAATCTAGAAAGTTTTTAGTCTTATTCCCCAAAGGTTCTGCTTGAGGTGGTTTGGAGTGCAACCCAGGCATGGTTGATTTATAAAAGCTCTAATGTATAATCAGGTTAGAGAATCTTTGTAAGTTTTAACTTCCAAATAGTTTTTGATTCCTTTTCCCTCTTTATGCCCATTACATGTAAATATTTTTTGTCATTGGCTAGGGAATATAGGTCACACTCCTTAGGATGGATGATGAGGTCCTTTACAACCTCATTATATTCATTCATTCTTTCCAAAAAACCTATTAATGATGATGGTTTCACAGCAATGTGAATGAATACAATGCCACTGAAATTTTCAGTTAAACATGGCTAAAATGATACTTGTTATCATTTGACCACAATAAAAAATATTGAGCATTCTTTAAGTGTCAGGCATCTCCACAAATCATCAAATTCTTGCCTTTTTTCTGAGAATACCAGGGTAATCCAGTCAGCTGTGTAGAATGTCCTTCTTTTGCCAGATTGGCAAAATCCCCTTTGACATTAAAGACCCAGTAAATGTCTCTTCCTACATAAAGCCTTCTCAAATTGCTAGGTACAAAGGAACTTATTACATTAAGATTGTAATTAAGAGTATATCTATAAGTCCCCCAACTAAACTATGTTCATTTTTGGTTATGTCTTATTCCTACTTTGGGGGTGGGTGGGTTAGGTACACTTGATGGGGTGTTGTGAGTGGAGTGTGAATTCTGAAGGGCCAGTGTTGAAGCAGACACCAGGGAATAAAAGGTATCAGAGGAATGGGCCAAGCTAAAATCTGTAGGATAAAGCTAAGGCTCAAAAGTCAGGGCCAAGCCACAAGGGACAAAGATTTCAGAGTTGGGTGAATATGTGGTCCAAAATCTTTCTCCTACTGATCTGCACAAGCAGCTAAAACCCTATTATTAGAGATCATTTGTTATGCTCTAGGTATAGTGCCTACTGTAAATAAAATCTTGTGAACAATATCAGTAATCACAGGATATGTATCACATTGACTCTCCTTTGACACCTTGGCACAAATGAGTTACTTAGGTTTTCAGTTATCACTTTGGAAACAACCTGAGCAGCATTTCAGAAGGGAAGTGAAGGATGTTTCATGTTTTAATAGTACGAGTTGCAGGTCTAAGTGATTGGGGCAGCAGGAAAACAGTGAGATCCTAGGGCAGTTGCTTGCAGAGAGAATAGAGATACACTTTACATTTATCCAGATCCTGTTCAAAACTCAATCTGTATCCAAAGGAAGCATGGTCCAGTCTTTGGCCATTGGGAATTTGGTAGCTATGTACATAAAATGTGAATATTTTAAAGAAAATGAAGGCCACAGAAAAGTTTGAATGTGAATATTTTCTCTCAGCAGCAAAAACTGGAAGAAGAGAAGACAATTAAGATGGACTTAGAGCCTCGCATCAATAGTAAGTAAGCTGAGGAAGAAAACTGTATACTAGTTTCCATAGCTGGCACCTTCCCTTGAGTGTTCCAAGAGCCAAATTTTTCAGTTGTTTGTTTACTCACACACAATAGGTTCATTGTATTAATCTTCCTGACTTTCAATTTATTGTTGCTATCAATTTTAGTAATTGCAGGTGTCTGTGGGACAGAAGATGCTTCTATGGCTTGCTACAATTTTAGATGCTCCCTTGTTTCCTGCTACGTGGACATTCTTAAGTTAGATTGTTTAGACTTTTTCAGTGAGGGTGCTATCTGCTGTAAATGACCGCAGATGTATGAGTTGAAATCTAATCTATACTTAGAATGCACTCAGTTGCTACAGTGTGTGTGTGTGTGTGTGTGTGTGTGTGTGTGTGTGTGTGTGTGTTTCAGAGGTGGGAGAGTAGCTTGTGCAAATGTCTATACATTTAAATAATCTAATAATAAATCTGTAAGTCTTGCATGCAGTGCTTAGTAGGAAATTCAGGTGCATATCAAAGTGCTGTGAAAACTGTAAACCACTTTATAAATTGAAAGGAAGCTAATACCTAAACACATTGGATACCCCCTGAAAATTACTCAGAGCCAGGTATAGAGATAAGAGTAAATTTCTTATTATGTCTGGCCACTGGAGGAAAACATTGACCCAGTTAATCCAAGAACAGCAACTAATCTAGGCACCCTTGGTACTTAAGACATGCATCATATTACAGATTTACTTTTGTTTTTTATTAAAATCAATGGAACTACCAGTTGTTTGTCCCTGAGCAAAGGTACATAGGATAGAGAAAATTGATAATTTAGGAATAAAACATCACCCTAATTGACCTACAGACTGATTATTTCTCTTCAAATTATCAATTTTGAGACCTGAGATTTTGCCATGTGATATCACTGTCAACCTATGTAATAAAAACTTAGGTGGCATCGCATGACATCACAAGATGGCTGTCACGAGGTCCTGATACAAGATGGCCACCACAATATGGATGGCAGGAGAGGGTGATTGGGGTGACCAGACCTGCAGGGGAGTGGAGTTAAGGCTGATCAGGCCAGCAGGAGAGGGCAGTTAGGCATCAATCAGGTTGGCAGGGGAGCAGTTAGGGGGTGATCAAGCTGGCAAGCAGGCGAGCAGTTAGGAGCCAGCAGTCTTGGATTGTGAGAGGGATATCTGACTGAGGGATCAGGCCTAAACCAGCAGTTGGATTTCCCCCAAAGGGTTTCAGGCTGGGCTGAGGGACACCCCCATGCTCAAATTTTGTGCACAAGGCCTCTAGTATTATCTTATAATGTTCTCTATTTATATTCTGTACATTAATTTATTGCTCTAATTAGATTATATGACTTTATAACAAATATTTTTTATTAAATTAAGCTGTCATTTATTGAGAAAAGTTTTAAGTGATTATTATTTTGCTGGCTTCTTTGAAAACATTATCTCATTGACTTCTCAGAACATTCAGGTGAAAATCAATTTTTATCTCTTATTATAGATGTAATGCTGAAATCTTAAGTAAACTTGTGCAAGGCCATACCACCTCTCGGTGAGCTGGGATTTAAAGCAGCTATTTCCGTCACGCATTTCTGCTTTTTTAATTTTTTATGCCATTTAGTCCCTTTTATCTGGCTCTATGATTTCTCCAAATGTTTGGGAGAATACATTCATTCCCGTGTCTCAGTTTATGGAGAAGTGACCCAGAATATCATTGTTAGTTTGCAATATAAGAGAGGAAGCACTATTCTTTAACTGGAAATAGGGGAGCTTAAAACCCATCTGACTATTATAGAAACCTGGAAATTCTCATGATACTTTCTTTGTTCTGTGGTGTACACTTGAGAATATTTTGGGAGGCATACTTTGAGTCTCTCATCTTATCTGTGAATTTCAAAATGTGCATGGAAAATGGTATGATTGTCAAGGGAACAGAGAGACAGCTATTTCTCCATGGGCACTAAGCAAACTTATCCATTTTTCACCACTCATTTCCTAAAATTGATTCTGCCATATTTTTCCCTGAATTTATATAACATAGAATGGAAATTCACTTATATTAACTTTTCAGCTATAAAATCCACTTTTAATCTTTCACTAGAATACTTTTCTCTTGACCAGGAGAATAATATCTCTTTAAAATCAAAATGATATGTAGTGTCTTTTAATCAATTGGATGAAACTACTTTATGCTCTGAATGCAAAATGTTGAAATGTATCTCTTAAAGATCAATATTGTTTCTAAGTAACTAAAGCTAAATCAATATCAGCTCCATACTTCACTTTGGTAACAGGTCATTAGATACTAGTGTTTCTTAATCTGTAACTACAAATATAGACTACTCAGAAATAGTTTTCAGAGTAAATTTTTCCCCATTTGTCTTTTTAGATGTTGATTTATTACTTTTCTTTTATAAAAAATACATTTTATTGATTTTTTACAGAGAGGAAAGGAAAGGAATAGAGAGTTAGAAACATCGATGAGAGAGAGACATCAATCAGCCGCCTCTTGCATTTCCCCCTACTGGGGATGTGCCCGCAAACAAGATACATGCCCTTGACCTGAATCGAACTTGGGACCCCTCAGTCCGCAGGCTGACACTCTATCCACTGAGCCAAACCAGTTTCGGCTGTTGATTTATTTCTGTTTCCCCCATAGAGTGAAACCCTTTTATAATATTACCTTTGAGGTTAGACAGATTTTCTTAGCAGAATTATATTAGACTTTTATTATAGAAGTTTTTAAATCTTAAAGGATTTAATTTGACCTATGTGTGTCCCAAATCATCCAATAACAGGGTTCAGCTGTATTCTGTATTATTGATTTCTGCTCACTTATTTAAGCTTCAGTGCACACTAGACTTATGGAATTAATGAATTCTCTGTTAAATGTTTAAGGACAAAATGACAAATTATAAACCATAGCATTATTGCATTTCAGGATTGAAGAAAACCCTAAAAAATATGTTTCAGCCTCTAATGTGGATCAGTCACCTGTATAGGATCCCAGGCAAGTTAATTAAAATATACATTGGATTAAATCAAGCATAATGTTTAGAGGGATGGAGGTTGGGCCATTCAGAAACCTGTTGGAAAACAGATGATATGCTCTGAAGGCAAATTTGAGAGGAGTTTAATATAGGGAGGGATATAGATACTAAGAGGACACAGTGAAGCACTCAGAAGCTAGCAATAATTTGGAACTGTGGGGGAGGAAAAATAACTTTCTATATTTCTGGGTTGTTGGTCCTGTAATTAAAAACAAACAAAGGGATTAACAGGAGAAAAACAAACAGAAATTGAACAACATGTATACCTCCTCTATAGATGTGTTGAATGGACTAAAAAGAGTCTGGAGGCTTTGGCTAGAAATAAATGATAAAGATTTATTCAGGGGTCATTAACGTTTTCACAGTAGGAGCACAACTATGTGATACCCAGATTATTCCAAAGAAGAATGAAAAGGTAAGAGTTATTATAGTATGAGTACATTCTTAAGAAGAATCAGTGCTGCATTCTTAGCCTCTGGATTGTTCTAAGATGATAATCTCCTGGATGACTGGTGGAATTTGATTCTACCAGCCTATTTGATTTTGATAATTTAGCAGCTTGACTATAGTGACTCCTTCTTTTTAAATTTAATAAATCTTTATTGTTCAGATTATTATAATTGTTCCTCTTCCCCCCCCCCCATATCTCCCCTTTACCCGGTTCCCACTCGACTCTCTGCCCTTACCCCCTCTCCATTGCCCTCATCCATAGGTGTATGATTTTTGTCCAGTCTCTTCCCACACCCCCCACACCCCTTTCCCCACGAAAATGGTCAGTCCACTCCCTTTCTATGCCCCTGATTCTATTATACTCACCAGTTTATTCTGTTTATCAGATTTTTTATTCACTTGATTTTTAGATTCACTTGTTGATATATATATATATATTTGTTGTTCATAATTTTTATATTTACTCTTTTCTTATTTCTCTACTTAAAGAATACCTTTTAGCATTTCATATAATACTGGTTTGGTGGTGATGAACTCCTTTAACTTTTTCTTGTCTGTGAAGCTCTTTATCTGACATTCAATTATGAATGATAGCTTTGCTGGGTGGAGTAATCTTGGTCGTAGGTTCTTGCTTTACATCACTTTGAATATTTCTTGCCATCCCCATCTAGCCTGCATAGTGTCTGTTGAGAAATCAGCTGACAGGCGTATGGGTGCTTCCTTTAGATAACTAACTGGTTTTCTCTTGCTGCTTTTAATATTCTCTCTTTTTCTTTTGCCCTTGGCATTTTAATTATGATGTGTCTTGGTGTGGTCCTCTTTTGATTCCTTTTATTTGAGGTTCTGTGCACTTCCTGTACTTGTAAGTCTATTTCTTTCACCAGGTGGGGGAAGTTTTGGGTTATTATTTCTTCAAATAGGTTTTCAGTATCTTGCTCTCTCTCTTCTATTGGTAGCCCCATAATTCTGATGTTGGTACTCTTTTAGTTGTTCCAGAGGCTCCTTACATTGTGTTCATATTTTTTTCTTTTCTGGTTAAGTGTTTTTGCTTCTTTGTATTTCAAATCTTTGACTTGATTGTTATGATCCTCTAGTCTTCTGTTAGATCTCTGTATAATATATATATTTTTTATTTCAGTCAGTGTATGCTTAATTTCTTGTTGGTCCTTTTTCATATCCTCAAGGGTCTCACTAAATTTATTGGCCTTTTCTAGAAAATTTGTGAAAAACCTTATAACCGTGGTTTTGAACTCTATATCCAGTAGTTTGCTTTCCTCCATTTCTTTCATTTGTGATCTGTTTCTTTGTCTCCACATTTTGGCTTCTTCCCTGTGTTGATAGAGTGGTTTTGTATTCTAGATGTCCTATAGAGGCCAGTGGCTCAGCCTCCCCAGTTAGCTGAGGTGGACACTCTTGGTGCACCCCTTTGTGGGCTGTTTGCACTGTCTTATTGTAGTTAAGCCTTGATTGTTCTTGGTATCACTGAGAGGAACTGACTTCCAGGACAATTGGCTGTGAAGATCAGCTATGTCTATGCTGGGAGAAATTCTGTACTGCAGACATCCTTATGAAACAAGACCTGTAAAAGCCTCTGGGCTCAACTTGGATGGGGTGAAGTCTCAGAGTGGAGCAGACAGCATTGGTTTCCTGTCATCCCTACCCTAATAGGCTTCTGTGTCTAAGTGTCCTGTGGTAACTGCTGTAAGCACCTCTGAGAGAAAGCCACCTTCAAATTCTGCCCACTGCCGGACAGTCCGATTTCTCCCTGAATGAGTCTGGGTCTCTAGAGTCTCACCCAGAACTGTAGTTTAGTGTAGTCAGGAGCTTTTGTCTCCCTCCTGCTTGAGAAATCCAGCTGCACACTCAGTTGCCTGCCCTCTTCATGTGTGCATCTCAGTACCGCTGCCTCTTGAAGCTTCTCTGAGTTTCAGTGTGATTTTCTCTTTCCTTCTAGTTGTAGAATTTTCACTCAGCCACCCTTCCTGTGGTTCCGGATGATGTCGTTTTGTCTTTTAGTTGTAGTTTTGAAATTGTTGTGTGAGGCAGCAGTTTAGGTGTTTACCTATGCTACCATCTTTGTTTCTCCTCCTATAGTGACTCTTTTTTATTTCTTCACTTTATTACTTACTGATAGATCCTTCCTTCCCCCAAGTGATGGACGGAGTATGATGTAACCTGCACCTGTGGCCTGGACATTCCTGAGCATCTAATCAGGCAATTTATATGGACTATACATTGAACAACCAATAAGCACCTGCCAAATACACTAATTTCTTGATTCCTAAGTACCAAAGTGCCTAATCATGTTCCTTATATGAAACTACCAATCAGCGTGTGCTGAGTAACCTAAGCCCCTTCCATTCCCATTTCTTCCCTTAAAAAGGTGTGTTCACCTCTGTACATGTTGCTGTTTTCCCCTTGCAAGATAGTCCGGCAGGTCCTTCTCCTCTAATAAAGCCTAGTTTTTCAGCCCTCTGTCTCATCTTTCATTTGATGCAGAAAACTGGGAAAGGTGCATTGGGAGCATGGATGATCCTTGAACCTAACCCCGAGCTTCTGGCTCTGCTTGGTGGTATGGTTCTGAGTTGATTGGCCCGCTCTGGACACCTCTCGAATCCTGTCATACCACGACACGTGGGGATTTCATCACTTCCTTCTCACCAGTAGGCTTCAGGGACTCTCGCCTACATCATTCCCTTGACCTGGATGAGCCTCAGAGTTTCCTGTCTACTCAGCTACATGTTCTATATCAAGCCCAGGTACCTGGCTGGGAAACTCTGCTATACTCCACGGGAAAGGTCTCAAGGTGATGACCTTGGAATCTTTTCTTATCTCTCTCTCTCTCTACAGGTTGGCTGAGGGAAAAGGAGGACACTTCTTATTCCCTACTCAAATTCCCTGTGGCTCTTCCCTCTGGTCATGGGTATCTCTCAGTCTGAACCCCCTTGAAACACACCCTTAGGGTGTCTCCTCACCAATCTCTTGGCCCTTGGTCTTTCTGGTACATCAAACCAAAGAAGCTCTATTTGTCCACAATCCAAATTCGACAATGTCTCTCAGTGGCCCGAAAATGGTACTTTCAATTCCAATATTCTCTGAGACTTAGATAATTTTTGCCACTGGACAGGGAAAGCTTTTGTGATTCCCTGCATACAGGCTTTCTTTTTCCTCCGCTCTTGCCCCTCACTTTATTCCTCATGTTCCACTCATCAGATCTTCCTCACAAAGTCCTCTTTACTCAAACCGGTCCTCAACCGCTTTCTCTGTCTCTTGACTGCTCTTTCGACCCACCTGATCATTCCTCTCCACCTGTCTCACTCTTACCATCTTCTTACAACCCTGCCACAGAATCCAAACAGAAGGTGAGAGAGAGCTATCTGGCCTTGAATTCAGAACCTAGAGACACTTGTGTCAGTAGAATCCTTGAGTCCCCAAGTAGACAACCCTGATGATGCCCCCTCTCAGCATGAAGTAGCTACAGAAAACAGACCTTCACCCCCTGACCTTGCCTGGACTCTCAGTTTGTTTTTTTTTTAATATTACCAAAAGCCTGGAATTATAGATCTTCCCTTCCCCCAACTGATGGATGGAGTATGACATAACCTGCACCTGTGTCCTGGACATTCCTGAGCACCTATACAGGCACCAAATACCCTGAGCTCTTGATTCCTAAGTACCTAGGTGCCTAATCATGTGCCTTATATGAAACTACCAATCAGCGTATGTCCAGTACCCTAAGCCCCATCCCTTCCCATTTCTCCCCTCAAAAGGCATGTTCTACCTCTGCACATGTTGCTGTTCTTTTCTTGTGAGACAACCCAGTGGGGTCCTTCTCCTCTAATAAAGCCTGTAGTCCTGGGTTTTTGGCCTCTGTCTTGTCTTTCACTTACATGGGAGATACCCACAAAAACTGAGTAATGGCCTTAAATGGTCCAAGCTGTCATCTTACATAGCATCTCCAGCTAAAGTGAAAAGAAGATGTGGGGTGTGGGGGCAATTATAAGAAGTTACCTGGGAAAACACAGTAAATAAGGGCAAGGTTGTTATGTATATTTAAGTATTTGCCATTTACATTGATAAAAGTTTTTAGAGATTTAGATTCAGAGAGAGAGAGGAGGGAGGGAGGGAGGGAGGGAGAGAGAGAGAGAGAGAGAGAGAGAGAGAGAGAGAGAGAGAGAGAGAGTTTACAAATACAGATTTCCCTTTTAATATAAATGTCTTTTACAAAAGGGTAACTTTTACTCAGTTTTTAGAGATTTTCCTGTGTCTACTGTTTCTTAAAAATAATCAGCCTAAAATAATCCTAGTGCCAAAAAAGGCATATTTGGCGGTGGTATATTCTGTTCCAGAACCATCACCTTTCTTAGATCTGAAGGAACAAGGTAGAGAGAGGAGTTCCTGGAACTCCCAGAGGGTAGCTTAGAGAGAGGTTTACTTGTAGAACTGTGGCCTTAGGTAGAGAGCATCACAACTATAGCCTAGAAAGAGTGAATATAAGGGGAGTAAATTATCCTCTCCTCACCTTCATGTTCCTCCATTCTTGCTTCAATAATTTCTATAGACCCAAACCCACTGGAAACCATAGGGCAAAAAGCCCAGTTAATGCATTATGTAGAGGTCAGTTTTGTAGGGCATAGAGCAGCAGAACTAGATTGGAAGAGGAAATCAGAAGATATTCAGCATAGAGATGACAACCCCTTTCTACTCAGGCTCCATCAGAGCATGTCTAGAGTGCAGTGATTAGTTCTGAAAAAAAAAAAAGAGAGATATTCAAACTAATGTGTTCAAAGAAAAAAAAAGACAACACAATGAGCGAACTTACAGCATTCATATAAAAATGTGTAGAGGAAGTAGTACTATTACCTCTAGAAAAGAAAATATTTGAGGTTCAATCTAACATTATAGTTAAAAGTACAGACCCTAGAACCAGCTCTAAATCTGGGTAACACTGGATAATCTACTTTTTTTTTACTTCCATTCTCTCATTTGTAAACTTGGGCATAATAATAGCATCTACTTCATAAAGTTGTTAAGAGAATTAAATAGTGATTTGCAAAGGGTGGGGACAGAAAGAGATTTTGCTTTGGGTGATGTGCAGATCCTGTTTTATTGAATTATACACTTGAAACCTATACCCCAATAAATTCAATAAAAGAAAATATAACAGTGTATGGTACATGATAAATGTTATATAAGTTACATAATTGGGGAGAAGCATGGTAGAGAAATTTGAGTGGGTCTATGTGTTCTGAAAACAGTTAAGTCTAGTTGGTGCAAACTCTAAGATGACAGGTTTTCATTCAGTTTAAAGTTAAATTGGCTCATAGAAAGAATAAAAAAATGATCTTCCATGGTAGTGAGTTCTTCATCCTAGAGGTGTTCAAATTTAGACTGAATGACAAGTTATGTTGTAGGGGTGGAAGTTTTCCATCTTATCCTCTAGGTTTTTTGGTTGGTCTAATAATAACATTGACAAAACACAGAATAACAGGGAAAAAAACCCAAAAGTTTAATAACTTGTATACCTCCTGAATCCATGGGAGAGACCCAAGAAAACTAAGCAACTCCCCAAAGTGGTGGAGGCCATCACCTTAAACATCATATTTAATTAAAGACAGAAGAAGATGTTAAGGGTGAAAAGTCAGTTACGGGAGGTTACCTGGAAAAGCACAGTATACTCGCAGTGTTGTTGTGCAGATCTAAGTCCTTACCTTCTCCATTGACAGAGATTTAGAGACCTTCTCCTCTTCCTAGTATAGCCAGGGAGATGATCTTACAAATAGAGATTCCCCTAAAAAATGTAAGTGTCTCTTACAAAGGATAACTTCTACTTGGATTTTAGAGCTTCTCCCATGTCTGTTTCATTAAAAACAAAACAGCCAAAACCGGTTTGGCTCAGTGGATAGAGTGTCAGCCTGCAGACTGAAAGATCCCAAGAGCATGTACCTTGTTTGCAGGCACATCTCCATTAGGGGACATGCAGGAGGCAGCTGGTCGATGTTTCTTTCTCAATGATGTTTCTGACTCTCTATATCTCTCCTTTCCTCTATGTAAGAAATCAATAAAATATATTAAAAAACAAAGCAAAACAAACAAAAAAGAAACAGAGAACCAAGATGGCAGCATATAGTATACACCTTTATGTGCTGCCTTTCACAACCACACCAAAACTACAACTAACAGACAAAATGACTATCCCTCAGAACCATGGGAAAGCTGACAGAGATGAATTTCTACAACGAGAAGGAAAGAAAAAGGTGCATTGAGACCTGGCAGGACATGCAGAGGCTCAGAAAGGCGGAAGTACAGAGACGCGTGTGAATCGGGCTGACGTGTGTTGTTTTTTTCAATTGGGAGGGAGTTTCAAGTTCCTGACTGCCCTGAACTCCAGTTTCCAGCGAGATTCTGGGGACCCAGACTCATACAGAGAGAAACTGGACTGTCTGCCATCGGATCAGAAAGGGAGGGTGGCTCTCTCTCAGAGGTGCACACAGGAATCATCGTTTACTGCACTGGGGCATCAGATGCGGGGCACTGAACAGAACACAAAAACATGGAGACACAAAGAGGGCTGATTGGAAGCCATCACTATTTGCCACACACTAGCCTAGTGATTCCCTGACACTCCACCCAATCCAATTTATAAACCCTCCATGCTGTGTGCAGCGGCTTTTGTATATGAATGGCCTGCCCACTGGCAGCTTAAACTAACAAATTGTAACTGAGTCAGACAACTCCAAAACTTCCAAACTCCAAGCAAAGAGGAGAAATCTGCAAATCTCCCTGTAGCTCCTGCTGGGTGGCTTAAGACACTAGCTGACTTGCACCTCCTTAGATATCCAGGAACCAGTGTACCTAGAAGTTTGTGTGAGATGACACCATATTTCAACTCCTCACATACATAAGTGACACACTCAAGAGGCAGACTCGGTGAGCACCAAAGCCCCAATGAAGTAAGCCCTGCCCCATAGGGGTGTCTCCAGCACAGCAGTTCTTCCCTTATAGACACAGCTAATCCTCACAATCAATTGGCTTAGAGGTCAATTTCTCCCAGTGTACCAATAGAAATTAAGGCTTAACTACAACAAGACTGTGAACCCAGCCCAAAAAGGGGTGCACCAAAAGTGTCCACCTCAGGTGATTGTGGAGGCAGAGCTACTGGGCCCTAAAGGACAACTAGCACACAAAGCCACTCCATCAACACCGGGAAGCAGCCAAAATGTGGAGACCAAGAAACATGTCACAAATGAAAGAAATGAAGGAAAACAAATGACTGGACATAGAGTTCAAAACCACATTTATAAGGTTACTCAAGAATCTTTTACAAACCACCAACAAACTTATTGAGAACTCTGAGAAACTTAGTGAGACCTTCAAGGATCTTAATGAGAATGCCAAAAAAAAATATGGAAAAGGACCAGTCAGAAATTAAGCATGCACTGTCTGAAATAAATAATAACATACAGAAATCCAACAGCAGACTAGAGAACCCCAAGAATCAAACCAAAGATTTGAAATGTGAGGAAGCAAAAAACATCCAACTAGAAAAACAAAAACAAAAAGGAGTTAAAAAATGTGAAGATAGTGTAAAGAGCCTCTGGGATAACTTCAAGCATACCAACATCAGAATTATAGGGGTGCCAGAAGAAGAGAAGAAGATACTAAAAACCTATTTGAAGGAATAATTACTGAAAACTTCCCCCATCTGGTGAAAGAAATAGACTTTATGACACAGTGTAGCAGAATTTGCCACCCCAAGTCCAGGAAGTGCACAGAACCCTAAACAAAAGGAATCCAAAGAGGACCACAGCAAGACACATCATAATTAAAATGCTAAGGGCAAAAGACAGAGAGAATCTTGAAAGCAGCAAGAGAAAAACAGTTATCTACAAGGGAGTACACATATGACTGTCAGCTGATTTCTCAACAGAAACTATGCCGGCCAGAAGGGAGTGGCAGGAAATATTCAATGTGATGAATTACAAGAACCTACAACCAAGAGTGCTCTACCCAGCAAAGCTATCATTCAGAATTGAAGGTCAGATAAAGAGCTTCACAGACAAGAAAAAACTAAAGGAGTTCATCACCAAATCAGGATTATATGAAATGCTCAAGGATATTCTTTAAGTAAAGGAATAAGAATAAAAAGGTAAAGATAAAAATTATGAACAACAAAGTGACAACAAATACATACCTATCAACAAGTGAATCTAAAAATCAAGTGAATAAAAATCTTATGAACAGAATAAACTGGTGAATATAATAGAATTAGGGGCATAGAAAGGAAATGGACTGACAATTCTTGGTGGGAAGGGGTGTGAGGGTTGCAGGAAGAGATTGGACAAAAATCATACACCATGGATGAGGACAGTGGTGGGGGGTAAGGACATGGGGTGGGAAGTGGGGAATCAGGTGGAGGGGAGCTATGGAGGGAAAAAAGAGGAACATCTGTAATAAAATGAACAATAAAGATTTATTTTAAAAATAAAAATAAATAAATATACAAACAAACCAAACAGCCTAAAGTAATCCTATTCTAAAGAGAAATATTTGCGGTGGCAAATTCTGCTACACTATAATATCATAAAGAGATTCAAGCATTGAAGAGGGTTAGAACAGGCCTCTCCAAGATATGCTACTTTGGCATGTGAATTACTTCGAGCTGAAGTCAGTCAAGACCCTTTGCTTCTGAAAGTGTTCCAGCATTCAGGTTCTGATCTTGTCCTGGTCTTTTGGTTTTGTGGGCTGGGAGTAGATTTGGTTTTGGGTATTATTAGAAGTCAGAAATCTCTCCTTTGTACATGCTTTGGCTGTATGACTTTTGGTTTTATTCTGTTGTTTCTGAAAAACAACTCAGTATCTTGTTAGAATCAGGATAAGGCCAGTTTGAGTTCATTTTGTGGTCACACAACTGTACCTCCAATTTCATTTTCTTCAATGAAAATAAATGAAGAAATTGTCATAGTTTTCTATTTAAGATTATTCCTCTACAGTGACATAATTTAGATTTAAGATTTAAGGTTAACTTCCTACTACATGTGTGTTTTTGGACAATTTACTTAACTTCTTAGAGTTTGAGTATTTTTCACTATAAAATATGGATAATAATAGGATCCTTTTTACATCACAGTCTCATCAAAAGATTAAATGACATATTGTTTGCAAAGTTACTGAAATATATTAATCTTTGAATAAATATTAGTACTTGTTATAATAATACTAGAGGCTCAATGCACAAAACTCATGCAAGAATAGGCCTTCCTTCCCCCGGCTGCTAGCACCTGCTTCCCTCGGCTTTCAGCACCTGTTTCCCTCTGGTACCCGATACCCGGGATTCCCTCATAGCCCTGGCTTTGTCTGGAATGTCATCTAGAAGGACGTCTGGTCTAATTAGCATATTATACTTTTATTATTATGTATATTTTATCATATATCAATTAGTGGTGATAGGGGCTATTGGTTCTTGACTATGTAGGAAAGATTTCACAATAAATGACCAGGTGATTTTTGAGAGTACATTTATTAAGGCTGGGGTCCGTGAAACAAAGGAAGGGTTTATGATAAAAGAGGCAAGATAACAGCAACAGGACTGAGCCTAGTCAGAACTGCCTTAGTCCTTTAGAAGGAAAGTCGCAGAGGCAAAAGAAGAGTCCTTGGAGATAGGTTCAGTGGCTTAGCCCAGGATGAGCTGGTCTCCTGGTTGCGAGACTCCTGGGAACCTTTAGAGCTTAGGAAAAAGAAAAGAAAGATACACATCAGTGGAAAGAAGTGGGGGGAAGGCATAGGCATATTTCAGAGAGTGAGAGCACACACTGGATCCTTTGCCTTCAAGGTTTTTATCTAAAGGTTTTAAAAAGGCAGAAATTGTCTCAATAGAATATTCATTATCTTTCCAGGTATGTCCTTTCAGGGTTGTTGTCTGTACTTATTTATCATTGCATCTGGTCCTGATGTCAGCCATGGCATCACTTTATTTGGTTTTGCTGCTTTTCTGGGTCCAGAGATGAAACACAACTAAGGCCTATATGCTATCTCTAGTTTGACCAAAACTCTGTCTCTGTGGTCAACAGACCCAAGGCTTATTCCTATGATTATTTGATGTGTGACCCTTGTCCTGAGGGTTTAATGCTTAAGGGAGTGGATGCTCAAGGAAGGAAGCAGGTGAGTCAGAGTGCTGGAAGGGACCAGTTTGAATCAACCATCTGTCTCAGTTTCCTCAATATGCTTGCCAAATAATTTTCTTAAATTTTTACTCTCCTGCAGCATATCAATGATATATTGTAAAATACGTTGTTATTATTCTAAAATTAGTTCCTGAGATGCCTGGTTACCTTGGGTGCAGTAAGTTTTCACATTTCTCTTGACTGGAGCTTACATTCTTCAGTTAATTCTAGACCATTTCTGCAGGGATTGTAATACTGCTGGGGAAAAAGAAAAGAGGTAACATTTGTTTCAATGACAGACTTCCTCTGAGGCTGTCCTCACTCCAAAGCAAGTCCTAAAAAACTATATGCAGCAGAAAAGCAGTCCTGGCAGTTCCTTCAGCAGTGTAAATTGTGTCAAAGAAAGGATTCTTGCCTGTCAGCAGGCAAACATGAAACTTATATTTAGATTTTCGTATGAATAAAACTTCATAAGATAAAATAGCCAGCTGCAAAAGGCAAGGCTACTCTTTGATCTGCAAAACAAGATATTATAATAAAGAAAAATAGAAAAATATCACCTTCCTAGACTTTGTCTCTATAATGAAAGGAGTTTCCAAACTTCCTTTAGCTTTAAATAATTTCAATTAACATTTTAGGGGGCTAAATGTAAATATCAATTCTTCTACAGGCTGGAGCTAGTTGCTTAATCATTGTGTGAAGGCTAACCACTACTATTTGCAGGATGAGGAAAATTATACACTCATGTCTGGCCTTCTCTTCTGGTCACCACTGGAAGCATTGACTCTTATCTTCCTTCCTCAATTATTCATCCACTCAGCCACAAATTCATTTTTTTTTATGGGTGGCATCTCAGCGCTAGGATGACAAGGGAAGGAAACTTATAGGTATGTTGGTAGATTCACCTAGTTTGTCTATCCCAGTTTTAACACTGAAAATCTTGGAAATTCCCTCAGTCCTGCACCAACCAGGATGTTCACTGAAACTGCCCCTATCAGGAAGTATTATTCAGGAAACTAGGTGTTAAGCCTCCTGTGAAAAACCTTGGCAGGCTAGGTGGCAGTGTCTCTATATCAATAGATTCCTTAGACCACAAAGAAACAACAACAAAATTCTAGAGACTCAGTGAATAAGCTGAAACACACCAATTGGAGGATGAACAATATTGATAATGATGAGGAAAAAAGGACAAAAGGAAGAGGAGGAGAATAAATCACAGCTAGCTTTTATTGATGCTTTCTACATGCCAATGCCTGTATTGTTATTTTATAGATATCACCTAATTCAGTCCACCATTATTATCCCCATTTTATGGATGAGAGCTTTGGTGATTTGTAAGGTCAAGTAGAGCCAGGATTAAAATCCTTGTCTATTTGACCCTGAAGTGTGTTCTCATAACCATGATATGATATTGCCTTATTTATTGGAGATTTCCTATATCTTCCAATATTCCCAACATTGTGCCATACCTTTGGGAGAGAGCAGTGAGCAAAGTACACATGATCACTATCCTCTTGAAAGTTCAATATGTATTAGAATTACCCATATGAAAATTAGATATTTTTGTTTTAAAACCTTTATAGTTGCATGAATCACAGTTACAGGGAGAGAGGGTCATGTTATTTCTTGTTGTTCATGCCTAAGCAATTATAGGAAGTGATTAGACCAGCTATTGACTAGTCTTAGAAGGATAAGACCCTTGTTTTAGGAAGCTGAATTAATTATGCCAAGATGAGCAGCTGCTGATCAAATAGGAAAGTGAAGGTGATTGTTCTCTATAAGTTTCCTATTATATATCAAACAAAAAGAAAATGATTTAAAACATTTATTCGTGGTGTTTTCTTTTTGAGCCAAAAGATATCTATTGACATAGATTTCCTGCCAATTTCAAGTTCTTTATTTCCTTGTTGCAGAAACTGCCAAACTTAAGATCTCATATTTAGAGCTATTATGGTGGAGGCTTGTGTCTCTCTAAATCTGAATCTTTGAGTATTATGAGAGATAATGCATCAGGTTACCCTGATAACTAGTGTATCCTATTAATTATTTCTATGATAAATTTCTGACTCTACAAGACAAATAGCAAAGTCAAAATACTTATCACCTCCTCTTAGGATCTGCATGGTCCATGCCTAGGTTAGGAGTTGGCAACTATGGCCTAAAGGCCAAATCTAGTCTGCTGTCTGTTTTTGAATAGCATGTGAGCTAATAATAGTTTTAAAATTTTTAAATGGTTTTTAAAAAATCAAATGAATAATATTTTGTGACATGGGAAAATTATATAAAATTCAAATTTCAGTGTCCATAAATAGTCTTATTGGAACACAAACATACTCATTCCTTTATGTCTCCTATTTGTTTCTTTATGAAAATAGTATGCTGACCTCTGACCTAGAGGAAGGGGCTAACTTCCTATATAGGACATGTACATAGGAAAGCTAATAATTACGTGAAAAGTAAATTATCAGTGCTATGTTTTGGAGGAAACAACAATAGTAAAGGTAAATTGATCTAGTGATTTCAAGTTACATGGAATCTATAAAAATTAAGAAAAATCTTACATGATATATGTAGTCATAGTCTTCCTAGACATTTTTCTAAAATGTCTCTTTATAATGGCTATTACCAATAGCCATTGATCACTAATGATTAGAAGATACAATTACATTAAGATTCATATTTTAGTTGATAATATTTACCTATGTAATATATGTATTACATATACTAGGTGTACCTATTAGTAATGCAAATAGTTTTCAATAGATGGAGTTACACATATGTATGTATATATATATATATATGCGATTTGATATGTATGCTATTTTCTTATATTAACAACAAGCTTCAAAACTTATTATGTCAAATTTTTTAATGCTGTTAGCATCATAGATATTTTTACACTTAAATATGTTGAATTTTGTGCCAGAAAAGAGCATTTGTGGGAAGTTTTAATTAATTATTTTAAAGAAAAGTGTTGCTGAATACTTTGGGAAGCTTATGGTATACATGCTCCATCTCAAGACACTTGTGAACTCTGGTTTAAATGCTTTAAAAGTGATGATTTCAATGCGAAAGACAAAGAGCTTCCAGGTCAATTAAAAAGTTTGAATACCAACAATTATAAGCATTATTGGATGAAGATGCAAGTCAAACTCAAAAACAACTTACAGAAAGATTAAATGTTGCTCAGCAAACAATTTCTGATCATTTACAAGCAATGGGAAAGATTTTAAAGGAAGGAAAATGGGTGCCACATCAACTGAACAAAAGACAAATGGAAAAACGAAAAGTCATCAGCAAAATTTTGCTGCAACGGAATGAAAGATTTTTTTCCATGGAATTGTGACTGGCGATGAAAAGTGGACTTCAGAATCCCAAATGCACAAAATCATGGGTTGATCCAGGTCAATCATCAACATTGACTGCAAGGCCAAATTGTTTCAGAAAGAAGACAATGCTCTCTGTTTGGTCGGATCAGGGAGGTGTGGTATATGATGAGTTTCTAAAACCAGGTGAAACCATTAATACTGATCGCTACGGACAACAGGTAATCAATTTGAACCATGTTTTGGGCCAGAAGACATGGCAATCTTATTTTGCTTCATGATGACACATCATTGCACACTTCAAAACCAGCTAAAGACATATTAAAATATCTTGCCTGGGAAGTATTAACCCATCCACTGTATACACCAGACCTTTCTCCTTCACATTACCACTTGATCTGATCAATGGCACACATACTTTTTTAAGCAGCACTTCAAAACATACAAAGAAGTGGAAAATTGGGCTTCTGAATGGTTTGCCTCAAAAGAAGAAAAGTCCTATTGGGATTGTATCCACAAATTCCCTGAAATATGAGGGAAATGTGTAGCTAGTGTGTACATTACTTTGAATAAAGCAATTTTGATGTTTTTCTTAAAATTATCATGTTTACTTTGATTACAAAATCTGCATTATTAACTGATACACCTAGTATATAATGTGTATATTTTATATGTTTCTGTCATTTGAGTTTGCATTGAGGCTTTACTATGACTGATATTAACCCTGAAAAAGCCACTGAGTGAATTTAAAAGTAAAGACATTATTTACTTTTTGTGTTCCTTTCTCAGAATTGAAACTGTGGTTATAATTTTTGCTCCCAAGCAAAAGAAAAAGAAGATTTTTTTCCCTCTAGTCCCTTCTGCCTGGATTTTCTACTAGCAGTACCATTACTTGCTATGCAGAGATGATGAGCTCAAAGGTATTCAGTTATTGGTTGAATAAATCAACACCAGAAATTAAACTATTAGTTTTTCAAAATATTAAACAACAAAGGAACACCTAAAGAAAGATGAGAGGAATAGTAAACTAGGACCTAAGAAATATATACCTTGCAGAAACCGGTTTGGCTCAGTGGATAGAGCGTCAGCCTGTGGACTGAAAGGTCCCAGGTTCGATTCTGGTCAAGGGCATGTACCTTGGTTGCGAGCACATCCCCAGTAGGGGGTGTACAGAAGGCGGCTGATCAATGTCTCTCTCTCATCGATGTTTCTAGTTCTCTATCTCTCTCCCTTCCTCTCTGTGAAAAAAATCAATAAAATATATTTTTTAAAAAAAGAAATATATACCTTTCATGGTACTCCCTGTATAACATTGTAGGTTGAGATTTTATTATTTGTTAAAGAATAAGATAGCAAAAAAAAAACAAACAAACATATTGCTGTATATACATCTTCTTCAGAGCTGGCCTGGCTACTGGGCCAGTGAGGAAGTAAGCAGAGGGTTAGGTGTTGAGTGTGCCAGGTCAAAGGCCATTTGTAATGAAATATGGAGCAGACTTAAGTGTTCTCATTATACAGAGGAAGCATTTACTAGCTTGGGGGGGGATCTTAGTTATTTAATATTAATGAACTTTAGTTTCCTCATTTGTAAAATAGAGATAATAAAACTATTTTTTTATGGGGTTTTTATGAGGATTGAATTATATGTGTGTGTGCACGCTTAGCACTGGGCATGGCAAAAGTACTCAAAGTATCTATACTAATAAAAAGGTAATATGCTAATTAGGGCGGACGTCTTCTGGACATCCATCTAGAGACAAAGCCACAGTGGCTATGAGGCCTTGGGCTCAGGCAGCCATGAGCCCCAGCTGTTGTGAGGCCCAAGGCTCAGGCCTCACAGCTTCCATGGCCAGCAGTGGCAGCAGCAGTGGGTGATGAGGGAGGCAGGCGCCTTCCCCTGATCAACTGGTTGCCTCCCCAAGAGGGAGGCTAGAATGTGGGCTCCCAGACTGTGAGGAGAGGCAAACTGGGCTGAGGGAAGCCCCCAACCCAGTGCACAAATTTGTGTGCTCCCGGCCTCTAGTATTTATTATAATTATATATTTATAATATGTTTTCATTGATTTTTAGAGAGAGAGAGAAAGGGAAAGGGATAGAGAGGTAGAAACATCAATGAGAGAGAGAAACATCATCCATTGGTTGCCTCCTGCACATCTCCTACTGGGGATCAAGCTTGCAACAGAGGAAGATGCCCTGACTGGGAATTGGACCAGTGACAGCTTGGTTCATGCGATAATGCTCAATTACTGAGACACACCAGCCAGACTATATTTATTATTTTTATTGTTAGTGTGAGTGCTCATTGAAATAGTATAAGAAATCATTGCACAACTAGCCAATACTTTATTATATGGCGATGTTCTGCCTACTCACATGAAGGAAGGTATTAGAAGGAATAATAAGTAGATGCTAGGAGACTTGTATTTAGTCTGATTAATAATAATGATTAGAATAATAATAAAAGGTTAGTATTTATTAGGCTTTTACTACCCATTTAATATAACCCTAAATAGGTAATATTATCTCCATTTTAAATATGGGGGAACTGAGATTTAAAAAGATTTGGCTTCTTGTGTTGGATAACATAGGTGGCAAATGGCAGAGAAGTAGGATTTAAATTCAAAGGACTAACTCTGGAACCTCCATGCTGAACCATGAGAGTATACTATCTTCCTAGTTCTGCAATTTGGTAGCTATATGAGCAGGGCATAAAAGGTACTCATATTTTTGTGAAGATTATGCACTACACAAATCAAAGGGTGTTCTACTTTTATTGGATACTAGAAGCCCAGTGCATGAGTTTCATGCACTGGGGGGTGTCTCCCTCAGCGCAGCCTGCACCCTCTCCAATCTGGGACCCCTCAGGGGATGTCCAACTGCCTCAGGGATCAGGTCTAAATGGGAAGTTAGAAATCCCTCTCACAATCTAGGACTGCTGGCTCCCAACCACTTGCCTACTTGCCTGCCTGACTGATTGTCCCTAACCTCTTCTGCCTACCAGCATGATCACCTCCTAACTACTCCCCTGCCAGCCTGTTCATCCCTAACTTCCCTCCCCTGCTGGCCCAGTCACCCCGAACTGCCCTCTCCTGATTACCTGTTTGTCCTCAATTGTCCTCCCTTGCTGGCCAACTTGTGGCAGTCATCTTGTGACCACATGGGTGTGGCCATCTTGTGATGACATGGGTGCAGCCATCTTGTGACCACATGGGTGTGGCCATCTTGTGACCACATGGGGGCAGCCATTTTGTGCAATGGTGTGATGGTCAATTCGTATATTACCTCTTTATTATATAGGATATGTAGTGAATAACCTGTGCAGTCATATGGGTGGTCATGTGGAAGTTCCTTAGCTTATGTGTGTTTTGGTTTCCTTGTTTCTAAAATGAAAGTTTGAACTAATTGGTTATTAGGCCTGTTTTAGCTGAGGGTCTAGTGTGAATGTGTGGATAATCCTATACAATAAAAGGCTAATATGCAAATTGACTGAATGGCAGAACAACAGGTCGCTATGACTTGCACTGACCACCAGCGGGCAGAAGCTCAATGCAGGAGCTGCTGCCTGAGGGTCAGTGCGCTCCCACAGGGGGAGTGCTGCTCATCCAGAAGCTGGGCTAATGGCTGGCGAGTGCAGTGGAGGTGAAAGGAGCCTCTCTTGCCTCTACGCAACGCTAAAAATGTCCAACTGATGGTTTAGGCCTGAAAAAGCCATCAGTTGGAAAGCTCCTGGACTGTGAAAGGGCAAAGGCCAGGCTGAGGGACCCCCTTTCCCCCAAGTACACAAATTTAAAAAATAATTTCTAATTTTCACTAGAGAGTTTTATACATATATTGGAATTTGTACTTATGAAATAAATTCCTAGAATAAATCAAATAAGGACATGGTACTGGGAATATCTGGAACTGGAGTTTTAGGAGAGCTGCCTAATCTTTCCCCATGTTCCCCTTCTCAAGTTCTCCATGCTATGAAGCGAGATTTTATATCTGCAGCTGATACATAAGACAGCAGAAATAAAATGTCCCTTTCTCAAATATCCCCAGGAATAGGGATATGGTTAAGTGAATGGATTTGAAAGGCTTTATTTGCTATGATGTGAACTGAATGAAAATTAAGTGTCAACACCACAGATTCAAAAGCAGATATTCAAGGAAATTTAATACTATCTACAAAAACACATTTTAATGAAGCATTTAATTAAGCAAGAATTGTGTGTACTGCCCATTGATAAATCAAGAGCACAATTTGCTTGATGATATGTAGAGATAAATTAGATTTAAGTATTGAGACATTAATATCATTATGTTGGAACACAAGACTATTTTCTCTTAAATACTTTACTTGCTTTCAATTAAATGGTACTTTATGTAGTCATTCTTAACTGAAAAATAGGTTAGGACATTTTCTTACTTAATTGTATTCCACTACTAAATGGAATTCTTTATTAAATAGTTATACATTACCATTAAAGATGTACAGTTAAGATAAATTTAAAAAATAAGTACAGTGGTACCTCGAGATACGAGTGCCCTAACATACGAGATTTTTGAGATACGAGCTGTCGAGCAAGGGATTTTTGCTTTGAAATATGAGCAACATTTGAGATAGGAGTAATCGCGCAGATCGGCCGGCTGCACACGACCCACAGTTTACCATGATTAGAGTGTCTCATAGTTTCCCAAGCCTCAAGGTTAAGGAACGAATTAAACTCGTATCTCAAGGTACCACTGTACAGCATTTTCATTCTTCCCATCCTCCTACCCTACCAGGCTTCTTTCTAACTCTTCTTAGAGTTACAGTTTCTCCCCATACCCAAGAAGTTGGCACCACTGGAATCTTACCAACTGTCACAGCTCTTGCAGCCCTTCTTATGTCCAAAGACAATTTAGCTCCCCTGGGAGAAAGAAAACTACCTGCTACAACCAATCAAAGGTCAGAAGTTCCTTTGCCATTTCTAATGTTCCCTATGCTTTAAGATGACCTCCTGTTCCCTGCTCCAGTCATACTGGTTTATTCATTACTAGTGGCCCAGTGCATTAAAAGGGGATTAATTAGAGGAAATATTTTAATATTGGTATTTGCCCTTTCTCTATAATAGAAGTGTCAGAGATGAAAGAAAATTAGTAAAATGCATAGTAAAATCTTCCTCCTTTCAGAGTCTGGGGTGTTCCATGGGACCCAGAGTCAAGTCTCCCCCCACCCACAGCACTTCAAAATCGCTCAAGACCCAGCCCCAGCCAGCCTCACCCCCATCAAGCTCTCCTGGGTAGGGGGTGTGGCCTGAAGTCCCCCATCAAACCCTGCCAGACAGGAGAGCACAGCCTCAGTTCCCTTGGCCTGATGCTGGGGCAAAGGATGAGGCCTGAGGTCCCCTGTCAAGACCCACTGGGTTTTGTGGCTCAGGCTCAGGTCCCTTGCCCATGACCAGTGCCACACAGCCTCAGATCCCTGCTGATTGCTCCTTATGGCTCTTTAAGAGAACTCAGCTTCAGCTGTGGGTGCAGCCATTTTGTGTTATGGAAACCCTGCCTCCACTGTGGGTGCTGCCATCTTTGTGATGGTAGAATGATCAATTTGCATATTCTCTCTTTATTGTATAGGATTTCTTGGCACCATTCTTTACCTTCCTGCCTCAGAGCT